>DWDX01000698.1:0-23637 GCA_018245675.1 Agara michaeli | reverse complement strand
CCCTCACCCCCGCCCCAACCCCCAAAGCTCCGGCCCTCGAACTGACGACATTAGCAGCCGCAGACGTAAGGCACGGCCAGACGTTGACATAGGTAAAGATATACTCTATCTTCAACATGAGTACGTGCTTATGTTAAAAGAATTATTCTAACTTTTCTAACATTCAGACGCACGAGTGGGCGTTACACGTCGCACTATTTGTCAGCTGCTTAACTTGACGTTGATACCTGGCATTTGTCCGTCAAATGTCTTTGTTGTACTTATTCGGTCGACTTCTCAATTATGAATGTAGATAAGTAAAATGAATGTCGTATAAATTAGAAGATTAAAAATCCACCAGAAAACAAAATCGTGGTCTTATAATGTTGTAATTTATTTTTTATCTGCTTGGCTACATTCTCATGGTTTCCCATAAGTGGGATATTTAGGTGTCTATGCGATAACGTTTGTAACAGCTTACACTGCTCCCAACGGCAGTGGAAACAATCTATCTATAGACTTATGCCCTTCGCAATCGTTGCTTTAAAAACATGACCCTCGCTAAAACTTGTCGGCCGGTTGATTGGCTTAGATTCCGTAGATGTTTTACAAACACTTACGTTATACAGTTTCGTGCACGAAGCACTATAAGGTAAGTGTTTGTGAATAGAAAAAAATCTAGAATATAATCTGATATATCACTTACAGACTGTCAGGTAATCTCAGGCGATTGTCTAGACTTCATCATCGGTCATTTTTCACCGACATGTTGCATATCACAGGGGAGTAGCAATGCACACCTACGATACTAAAACGATTTTGTGAAATATAAAACGAGCTGCTTAAAAAGAATGAAAGAGCCTCTCTATTCAATGATACATATGTTATCGCCTTAACGATATTTGTAATAACACTTAAATAGTCAAATATATTTCAAAAGTTGTTATCGTTTGGTTAAGAACTTAATTACGATCTTACCAAACTTTGAATAAAACATATGAAAATTGCCAAAGGAAGGCGGAGGCGAGCCGCCGTTTGCGGATATTATCGCCAAACTTCCCAATTTCAGCGTCGACTTGCGAAACTCATCGCCGCGTTTTGTAAACGAAAACAGGTGTAACAGTAATAGCTGAATTCCGGTGCTGCGGCTTGCGGCTGCGGCTCCAAACACTAACGGTTCATGTGGTAAAATGATTTAACATATTTGAAATTAACCTCTGAGGGCCTTGTAGCAACAATAGGTATGCGATCAGCAATAGAATCAGTGACCATTTAGCATTTTAAGGCGCAGTGGGAATGTCGCAAGCCAAAGTTGGAGGCAACTTCTGGAATTCTTAGGCTAGAAACTCTAGAAGACGTAAATAAATTAATAAAAATATGGTTTTAAATCATATAGCACTTTAAACTAGTGTTATTTGCAGCGATATAGTTAGTAAGTGGCTGCCGGAATCGCAAGCCGCATAGCTTGTGCTGGTAGCACATGTAGAACCTATAGTGCTAATAGGTTGAATGTAGAGACGTGTTGTTGGAAGCACGCACGTGACTAAAACCAGAAATCATTGTTAACATGAGAGCTATATTTGCGTAACATTATTTCAATTCGGTATGAACTGTAATAAAAAGCTGATGTATACGTTTTCATATTTTACTTGGATGATACAAGCACTAAATAACTATCTATGTTGTCACGCCTATTTCACGCAGTGATAGACAGACACTAAAGATCTAGACAAGGGTCTTTTCTACCATCATCAAACCTATCTCACAGGTTTCTCCACTAGAGGAACTCTTGATCTGGTCTTCCTCGTATATACATCGAATCTCGGTTCTCCGTATTGTACATCAAATACTTATAATAATTACGTAGAATGTGGTTTTCATTGCACATGTAACTCCAGCGGCTAGGAGCGTAGCGAGCTATATCGGGCCAATTCCCTTAAATGTGTAAAACGGACGGCCAATAAGTTTGTAATAGGAGAAGTGCGCATTCTGACATTCTTCGGCCCGCAATGTGACACCATTAACGTAGTGAACTCAAACAATAAAACAAAACGAGAAGGAATTCGCGGCGACCGATCGCATGCCGAACAAGCCGTCTACGCCTCCAGCCCTCCTGTGATTTGTTCACAACCTCGTGATTTAAAGAATAGCACCTACATTTATATTCTCCATACATTTATAATGTTTCTAGAAATCTTTATTTTCTCGTAATATGCTGTGCGATAGTTCCATGAGTGTAATATTAACCACTACTCTGGTTTTCACGTCATATTTCATCAATTCCTATAAGTATAACAATTTACGGACATAAAAATATTAAGACGTCGAAGTTGATAAACATATTTATAATTTACGTGCATAGATCAACACGGAAAACGGAATTATTATGAGTTTAGTTGGTCTTTAGTTAGTCACGGTCGAAATTGGAAAGTTCTTAAATACGATCTAGCAATTAGTGCAAATAAAACAATGACTTATAAATAACCGTCTCACCGAACCACAGTATATCAGTCACGACGTAAGCTCAACATAGCAATTAATTTTATCGATGAGCAATGAATGTATCGAATATTAAACAATGAATTGGTACACAATGGAGCAAAAACATTTATTTCGTTTCCGGCGAGCGAGCGACGCGGCGCAATAAGGGTTAGTGCGCACGGTGTCATTACCTTGCCACGCCGCAATTAAAATTGTACGCTTAAGTAATATTTGTTTAAAATCACTAATTACGCGTCCGCTAATAAATACTTACACGCAACATCTGCTGGGCTTCATGTTGCCGTATTGCCCTGTAGAAATGTTTTATTTGCTACGCGCGCCGCGGCCTACCTTATAATTTTCTGTTCGTGTGAACAGTTTTTACAGGCCTGTACCTATGCATTGTTCAAGCTGTAAGAAAACTGATGTGTTTCTGTTAACAACTCTTTATATGGATGATGACATTAGGTTAGTTTTCTTTACTATAGAATAACTTTACGTACCTACCGGATTCGACAAAATAACATTAATCGTGTTTGACTAAATAAGTGATTGAATATATAAATCATGTCTTTCTAAGCGTGAACAATTCCCATTTAAGTTAAAAATATTAAAACAATATTTCACTAAGGCTAGTTGTTTGGCAAGTCACAAGCAGCCCGTGACGTCCGAGGCGAGCAGTAGTTTGTTATCTGAGATCTCGCCGCCGAGTCTAGGCTCGAGATATTAATCATCGGAATTGACAAAATCGTGCGAGTGTCGAAAATTTGACGCATCTGAAACTTGGACCTCCCAGGCAGAACGATATTTCACCCTATGCGCCATGCCGCCCAGCCCCGCCCAGCCAGCTCATTAAGTGACTCTAATACACATCAATCTCTTACGCATTCTTCCCCACATACAAAAAGAGCACTGCAATAACGACTTCAAAAAATTATTGCTCATATTGAACGCCAAGAAATTAAGAGTTGCATTATCTAAGCATTTTAAAAAAAATGTATTCTACGCATTGAATACTTAACATTTTACATCAACGTGTTAAAATAACAACCTTAAATCAATATCAAATAACTATAAAATGAAAAGACGCTGGCGAATAGGATGAAATTTTTAACATTGCCGTACTTGCAACGATGGCTTTAAGAAATCATTCTTGACATCCGTCTCGACTGCCAGACGCAGCTCCAGACACGATAATTAATTACCAAAACCTAAAATCTGAGTATGCGATGCACATACGCGTTCCCGCAATCGGGCGACATGACACACAGTCATTTGTCATCGCGCCACTCACGCGTCAGCGCCCGCCCCATTCCATCATAATCGCGTCTTGAGATGGTAGATCATCAAGCACCCGACGCAGATCACCAGTTGCATTGCTCGTGATTGACTTTAAATATAGTACTTGGAGCTCACCATATAAAAAATAGAATAACTCGTATCACAGTTTAAGAAAGGTAATACGTAAGTAGAGGTACTCATAGTTAAACCTTCGACAGATATACATATGTGTAAAGCATGTGTCACAGTTATTTTACTTGGATATTTCTTGCTAACTCAAAATGTTGCGATATTCAGATATGAAACATAATAACAAGCTATTTGTACTCTTCGCCAGTTTCCGAGAAAGCAATGAAACACTGTTATTTCTATAACTGTCATTTTTCCAGCGGAATGTAAATAAGCTAAATGATGCATTCGATCATCATTGATTGTTGAGGTTCAGTTTCAAAGACGACGAGACGACACGGTGTCGCGTGTATACGTCGACTTGCGGCACGTGAAGAGAACGTGAAGAGCGGGTATCGCATTCATCCTCTTCCTCTGTAGTCGAATATTCTTTTTAGAGTGGTCGTGGCGTTGTGGTGATAGCATACTCGACTCATCCCGACGAGCAGAAGCTCAGAGTACGTTTTACACCGACTTCTGTAGTTTTCTGTTCGTTCAAAGTGTACGCGCTGTCATGTACATATGTAACATTCTCTATAAAATTAGTCGATGATTCTTTTGGTCGGTCACTCTTGTTCTAATAATAGGTGAAATTAAGTTACATGATAGTCCATTGATCGAAAAGAGACTTTGAATTCAGAGACAGAATACAGAAATACGAACTTTTATTCGAATGCCATTCGAATTGCTGGTTTTCTTGAAAAATATTTCAATTTGGATTTTGTAACTGAATTCAGAGGGGAATATGGAATATACCCACCTGCCGAACGATATCAGATTACTGAGGTAATACTAGTAGAAGGAAATTAGTTTAAAAATAAATAATTTCACGTGTTGTATTGAGAAAGAATAGAAATTATTACGAACTGCGAAATCGTCTTTTAATGAAACGCAATGAACTCAAATTGATATGATCACAGAAAATTATTAGAAGGGTACGACTTCAAACGTATCGGACGCGCTAGGTGACAACTGACAAGTGAAGACCGTGTCGCGCTCTGGCTGACGTTGATTTGGATATGGGAGACGTGCATCACACATCTATTACACTACTGAACCCGGCAGTTAAGAGTTCGGCAGGTAAAATTGTGAAATTGCAATATCCCAATACAATTTAATTTAGGTTCAACATTCAATAATGAGTGGGAATTGTGCAGTTAACGTTACCAACGGGAAAAGAGCATATTAAGAAAAATGGACACCTTGGCAGCTGAAAAATTGAAGTTTGTGTGACCCTACTGGTATTAAAAGCTTTACCATGCAATATTGTGTCCAATTTCGTAACCCTTCCTTATTTTTAATTTACCTTGGACAGCTCATTACAGATTGGAATTAGTGGCGTACAGAATTTGTACCAATAAAATATAATTATTTTAGAACAATTAAGACTGTATAAGCGATAGGTACTTAGTAATAATACAATTTATTGCCAGTTATTAATGACATTATACAGATATATACATATCAATATAATGACAACGATGGCCATAAAATTAGCCCTAAGTGGAACCATTAACCAGTATGAAATATTCATGAATTTGTTGTCACTGAAATTATACACGACAAATCACTTAGCATTAGTATTTATTCGCGATAATGGTAGTACCTAGGTTCTAGAACATAGAGTAACATAAATATTGTGACTCGTACTTACATTCGATACAAATCACCTAATATTAACTCTCCACCTTCATTAGCTGTAAAAGACAATAATTATGTTTATTTCTAAACGCAACAAACGCTTAAATTTAAAAAATGAGATGCTACGCATTTGTGAATTTTTTCCCATCTATAATATATTGCATAGATCGTCATTAACATTGACATAACTTAACGTAGATAATTACAATTACTTATATTGAATGTAAATCTCGCAAAAGACGATTTGACTAGCTGGCGTCAAACATCGCTAATGAGAGCGGGTCGGATTCTGCAATCTCGCGCCATCTGTCCCTAATCAACGAATCGAGTTAATTAAATCGAGTTGGCAACATGGCGGCGGTATAATTGCTATTAATAAAGCGCTTTCCTGTATAATTAGACGGCCGTGCGCGGATTGGCTGCGGCGCCCTAATCACAACGTGATAACACCCGCTAATGGCACATTTCTATGCCATAACCTACCTTACCAATTTTACCTATACCATACACCTACGAATAATCAAAGTATATTGTGTATATTTACCTGGTTTATAAACGTTGGTATACCTAGGAGAATTTAAATTGTACAATTAAGTTTTACAAGGTAGCAAACTGAAATCATTCTAACAATAAATATGTCTAACCATCAGGATTTTTAATGTAGGACTATTGGCGCCATTTTTATTTTTTACAACTTGTACTAAATTGTTGCAGCATTATTATGACATAACATTATACGCTTACTTCTCTGTTTATAAAAAACTTATCAGATCTAAAAATTTAAAAGTATCCTACCTACTCTGTAATGTGAAAGCAACTCAAATATTGTATTGAATAATATGAAAAGCTACCATACATAATTATGGCGTTTGTACGTCTTTAAACGGTAGACAATGTCAATATTATGTTAAGGAATCGAGTCTTAATATAGAGGAAGCACGGACGAGCGCGCGGCAATAGTGCGTTGAGAAGATTTATCAAACGCGACGCGCATGGAAACAATGATTGACGAGTTCGCACCTCGCTTCGTGCGTGCTTAATTAAGACGACATGCGCCCGCGCACTGCTGCAATTCTTCGCGCGCATTTAACTCACCATCGCACTAATTTTACCCCTTGAACATACCACTTATTTAACTTCAATGTATTTCATTTAATTTGGATTATCTGTGCTGGAAAGTGGAGGTAATTCTCATTATTTCAAACTTCGAGCATTAATTTATTTAGACCATGGTTATGCTGTAGTTATATTGATCGAGTAAATGGCTGGAGGAACTATTTTGCTAGAATATAATTGTATACTGTAATTTAGCAGCAACGACTTGATTTTATCCATATAGCACTTTAACAAAGTCATAACAATAACGAGACGTTGTAAAACGAACGCCTCTTATTTCTGTCTTCGGTATCTGCTCATTAAAACGGGTGTATTCAAGTCTGACTGTTCTTTTGCTCCCGCTCGCTTTTCCGCTAACTTTTGGGTGGTAGGATGATGGACGACGTCGGTGGTCATATATCATTGCGGCAATATATATCGCTGTGTGCCGAGTGTCGCCATTAACGCATACGTGCAATAGCCGGTGTGCTCGCGCTCTATCGCGAATACTATACAAGCCTCTCACAAATCGACGCGCGCGACCGCGGCTAAACGCGCATAAATCTTATTAATGGCATTCTTATTTTCGTCTTCCCTCCATCTCATACAATCGCTGGAACGTACATCATGACCGACGCCTCGCCTTTGTTAAATATTTCCCGATTAGTCTAACAACGCAATATAAGGTTTAGGTAAACAGTTTTCATTAGAAATCGCTCAATATTTGATTGAAAAGTATTGGAAACTATAACGACCTGGGTGGTCGCATCTGCGTCAAAAACGTTCATACGCTAGGTAATGGGTCGGCAACTGTAACCGCATTCCGTTTTTACGTTGCGCAAGATTTGATGGCGAATTGTCAATCGAGCTAGCGCGCCGTCTCTGTTGTGAACACAAAAAGTGAGAGGCCACTCTGTTTGAAGCTACGTCTCAACTTACAAGCAAAGATTTGTTGTTTCCGTTCTCACCGCCTCAATGACTACCATTTTATGTCGATTAGGAGATAGTGTTTCACGCGCCCGCTACCGACACCAGTTTTTGTGACACTCCTTTCTGCCTACAACGAGTTTATTATCACTGATCATTTTTTGTTTCCAGTTTTTCATTTTTTCTATTTTAGTATGATGTTCTTCTGTTTCTTGTTAGGCACTTAATTATTTATTTATTATATCGTTGGGATACGATCCCCCTACTTGGGCCACGAATGATAGCAGGAAACCGCATTGACGTATAAGAGTGTAATAGGAGGCATTAAGTACTTCAACCAACCGCAGCCAATTTCACTAACACTAAACAAAAACATACACCTTTACAGAAATGTCTACCCATTCATCTTTCTCCAACGGGAGACATTAAAGAATGTCTCCGTTAAGAAGGGGAAGGGCCGAAATAGCTTAGAGTCATAGTCGTTTGCTACGAGAAATACTTTAAGCTTGTTTTTGTTAGAAAATTTGAAAAAATATCAAACGATTTTCGTCTGTATTGTCGTTTAACGTGAGTACGTTTTATACCTTTTTTATTATAAATACATACTTATTATTGCTGACGCCGTATTTTTGTGGGGGAATGAAAATATAAGCGGAAACAACCCTCCCGAGCAGGGACAACGGAGATACTAACATTTTGTAGATTTGCTACATACATATTACACATTACTGTAGAAAAACGCATCTTCCTGTGAAAGCAAACGCTCTGTGTTAATCTACACCCAATGTTAGTTTATAACAAATTGAGGATTCCTTCACTTGTCCTATGAAGTATAATAAAATACACATTGAATTTTTATAATAACATCAGAAACCAATAATAATTATACCAGCAATCTATGCGGTGATAGGCATATCAATAATAGCTATGCTGTAGAAGTAATTAGTCGCGATAATTCGCGATAACCCCAGCTCTAATGAGCAAAAGACGATTGGTTCTGGGGCCACTCGGCGATAATTCCAACTCAACCAAGTAATTGTCGAATAATTGCGCTAATGTGAAAATACACGCTTTAACAGAACAATAGAACGAGGAAGTCGGTACTGCTCGTATAAAACTAAAAATATTTTCTTAATGAGTAGCAAGTTTCACGCCTATACTTAGTGACCGCTTCTTAAATTAAGAAATATATATGTAGTAGAAGAAAGTAAATGGCCAAATTTGTGTTTATTTGTGGCAATTTAAGAGTAGGAAAAAATAAATCAAGTCTCAGCTTGGTGGCTGTTCCAATGCAGCTTTAGAAGATACCATAGATTGAAAGGATTTATTATTATTTTTATTAAGAACTTATTATTGAACACATCTTTTGTAACAATCACTTATCACTTTGCACTACAGCCACTACATGCCATATGAAATGGATAGTACACATGATGAAATTAAATGGACGCAAGTACCTACTTCACGACTTTTAAATCTAAACAATGTTATGTTATCAACAACACATGCTTGATGCAAGTGCCGGGGTGCAATTGGTTAAATAAACAAAAAGTACGGTGCGATACTAAAGATGGAATTCTTATCTAACAAAATATATTAGAAGATATGTTTAATCTTTTACCTGTTGAGATGTCATATTGACTCGTAATGTATTGAATATCCCAACCAGCATTAACGAGTCCAAATGTAGACATAAAAAACTACCAGATCAAAATAAAGTTACCGTTATTAAATTAAAAGTTAAATTAGGAATCGCGTTATTCAGAGATTTGAACCGCAATGCAAATTACTTTCGTCGTTATAGTGAAAACATCAGTATACAAAAGATATTCCTTTGTCGCAGGCGGATGTTTCCCACGGTGCGGGTATCATTCGCGGGGTGCCGCGCGGAGGCGCGCTACGCCGTGCTGCTGGATGTGGTGCCTGTGGACGGCAAGCGATACCGCTACGCGTACCATCGCTCCTCGTGGCTGGTGGCGGGCAAGGCGGACCCGCCCGCTCCCGCGCGCCTCTACCCGCACCCCGACTCTCCCTTCGCCGGCGACCAGCTGCGCAAGCAAGTCGTCTCCTTCGAGAAGGTCAAGCTTACTAACAACGAGATGGATAAGAATGGACAGGTAATATCGTGTCCTTCTCAATGATAATAAGGAAAATATATTTTTAAATTATATCTTTTTTGAAACTTCTGTGTCAGTAATTTACAAATAGACCTATTTGATAATTATTTTATTGAAATACTTCCATTCCCCCTTAGTTGGTGTTGAACTCAATGCACAAGTACCAACCACGCATACATTTGGTGCTCCGACGTGAAGGTGCTATCAATGCCCCCATTACAGACCTCGAACAAGAGGAGTTCAAGACATTCATTTTCCCGGAGTGCGTATTCACGGCGGTCACGGCATATCAGAATCAGTTGGTGAGTTTCTATTACGAATTTCAATGTTCCACATTCTACACACTATCGATATGCACATAAATAAGACGTAATAGCGTATGCGACGTTTTATTGGACGACATCATGCGTCCTATTCTTACCCGTATCATTTGATTTCTAAAATAGATCAGAGGACCAAGCGTTTGAAATCGCGCCGTGTTGTCGACTGACTATCGACGGATTCTATTTCTGTGTCACTAATTGCATCTCGTCGAAAGGTATGTCCAGTGTGAACAAAGGGAGGTGGAAGAAAATTTTTTGTCTATCAAGCGGCCACACGCGGTCCTCGCCGCTGACGGACGGCCGGTGCGGCTGACGAGTGCGCGACGGTGACGATTTAAGTTTTCACCCGAGCTAAATATAAAACGATGTCTGTCCATTGTTTTCAACGTAACATTTTTGCTAATGTTTTCCTATGTCATTTGTAAAGCTATGGAAATTCCTGCCCTTAATTTCAATTTTTTTAGGCTATTTATAACAGCGTCATAGCCTTTTATTAAATCGTTTAAATTGAAAATGAAATCGATTTAATTACGAGAAAAAAGATCAACACTATATTTATAACAATGATAAATGTAAAAACAGGACAAGTAATGAGATACACTTATTTTTATATTTATCATATATTAACATAAAAGTGATTTTTGGAGAGCTTTTTCATCTTTTATTCTATCGTGTCGGTGATCAATGATCATCCGTCTTGCTATCCAGCCAGCCACCGATTCCCATTTGGCAACAAGCTGTTAGTTTCACGTAACATTTCTCACTGTAGCTAGTTTTATCCTCTCTAGCAGTGTTAGGACTTTTCGGGTTCATAAAGCCTTCGTACACAGCGCTGGAGTCTATCCGCTGCGTCCTTCGCTCCGTTGAGCTCGCAAGCGCTCGTCCGCGGCGTGTGTCGCTACGAGCAATTAATTCACCGTCACACAAGCATTTAGGCATCTCGGTATTTCTAGTTTTAACCTCTTTGTACTATGAGGGCATATGCAGATTCGCAAAGCTTTTGTCCATTGTACTACTTACCTACCATTGTAACCTATTATTATTCTCTTAATTTATTCAGCTAAAGTTTGCAACATTACCATGTAAGGTAGTTAGCAGAAATCTTCACAATTCCTATTATGCACAAATTTTACCTCAAATTATTTAATTTACCACGTAAACATTTTACAAATATCAATTTCGCTATTATTTATTACGAGTACAGCTTGATAATTACGAAACGCTGAGAATATGACCCAATGTAATATTGTTATAAATTGTACTTCATGATCAGGTCATTCATTCAATTCATAAAATTATTATCTGTGCATTATTTACACTTTTACTGTTTCCTTACTACTGCCCACTTAGATCAATTAAATTATCCTCAATATGTCCATTTTCATTTCTCGTGGTATGTAAGGCAGCCTAATAAGATTTGCAAATACTACTGAAGCATTAGTATCAATTAAAATTGCTGTAGGCAGATTTTAGCGATGTTACGTACACAACCGAATCACGTGTCGTCATGGCCATTTCAACCAGACGGTGCATGTTGTGTTTAGTCAGTTTTTTTTCTCTTTTCTGGTATTATTACATAAGGCAATACTCGAGGGTTCATAAAGCCTTCTTTCTTTGTGCCAGTGTGCTGGTGTATGCTCGGTGCCCGCTCCGCCAGCCCACCCGCGCTCGCCCGCGGCACATGTCGCCACGACCAATTAATTCTCTGTCACACGCGCGTTCGGGCGCCGCGGCTTCTCGTTTTGTTCCTGCGCGCGGTAATTAGGACGTTTTGAGGTTCATAAAGGAAACGTTACTTTATATCGACAACGCGCCACATAAATCTTCATTCGCCGGGTAATTAGCTGTTTCGTTTCGTTCTTCTTTAAACTTTACACACGCATGTTTGCGCTATTACCACGTTTCGGAACCTGCAAAAACAATACGCAGAAGTAAAGAAATATAATTAAAATTACAATAACATATATTTAGTATATTTTTAATACTTCTGTAACGTTTGTCTGTTCAAAGAATTATTTCATTATGGTACAAACGATTTCATTAACCCCACAATCTATATGTAGTAGGAGGTATTGAAATAATTTCTAGCCCAATTGCATCGTGTATTAGACTGCGAGGACAGCAGTGCATTAGAATTAGTCCCCCGAGCCTTGCTATTGATATCTATTGATTCTAACGACTCACTAGATTTATTACTAACTCCTAATAACACAACAAGTAGCCAAACCGTATTAAAGATAATTAAAACTGTTTCAAACCTCAAATATATGGTACGTGGAGCGTATTCATAAGTACAGTAAACTTATGTATGATTTTCACATCTAATAAGCTTCACACAAATTTAGTTTGTTAAAAAAATTGCATCGTATTTTATGTCTATTCCTTACGTCCTAAATTATCTTTTTAATTCAGCATACTGTAGGTTACCGCGTCAACTTAACAATTATAGTCAATTCATGTCATTTGACATCCCAGATTATGTATCTGTTTCATAAAGAAATGTGACGGTATACAAGTCTTAAAATGCTTCAGTTAACTACCTTAAAATGTAAAGAACGCGGTATCGGCTCTCTGATCGCGACAAGAGACGAGGCAGCGCAGGCGCAGCGCCTGGCTCGATTTGGCTGACGTCACAATTCTGACAGCTAAAACATTTGTCGAACGCCGGAGATAGTGTCAGTGATAACCCAATCCCTTATAACAATAAGAACACACTTAGCATGTTTGCACCTGCGCGCCAACTGATATATCTTGTTGATATTTTAGGCATACTCATAAAAAGTGCTCAGTTCCATGCAACTCCACTAGCGAAACGCTATTTAAATATCTCGATACCGCTATTAAAACAAACATTCATCTCCACACAATAAAACAGAAAAAAAATGTCACCACATTCTTCCATTCATTTTCTGTGCGCGATGTTTGTTAAATCGATTCGAAATGAAACATCATTATTGGTGCTTTATCATACCGTGATGCTGATATAAGACGAGATAAAATCGTGGAGAAAAAAATGTGAATAGTGTTTTTGTGCGGGTAACGCCGTGTGAGACGGAGCGTCGCCTGCGCCGCGCCACGGGGCGGTTTCCCGGGAAAGCGCCGAGGGCCAACCTGCTTCGATATTCAACATTTTACACCCACCACAACGATGTCGTGCCGTTCGTTTTGTGAACAATCCATTGTCTGGAATTCGACTCGATGCGAGGTGACAATGTTTGTTAGAGTTTACGCATCTCCAATGACACACAATGCGTTTTTTAATAGCCGATGACTTGTGAATTCGTTGTGATTGATTGCTCCGTTGAGACGAGCCCCGACTAAAAAAATCTCGCGGATGGCAACCTGCGGCGATATACGAGAAATGTTCAAACATATTTAAGACTCGTTAGCATGTCTTTAAAGTCATAGTAACACAATACTTAAAAAATTAATAATTGATATACATACTGAATCGCACAAAGTATAAATTGCCATCATCAACCCTTTCATCGTGCATCAGTTGGACTCCTCTCAGAATGAGAAAGACTTGGCTTAGTCAGGGTTTGACACTTAGCCAGCATGGTAGATTATGGCTTTATTCTTCTTATTTTCACATGAATATAAATTACATAAAATATAAATATTACGTAAAAACAATGTTTATGGTTCAATTTTTAAAAATATCAGAGGGTTATTTCGATAAACCAGCAGGTTTATTGTTTTATTTCTGTTCACTTTTCATCCTAAGCTATTGCTTCCTGTTCGTAGATTTATTTATAACTCCTGACATAAATATTTAATCCACAAATGAATAAATTTTATTCATAGTACTTCTCCTAATAGAATGAAACGATTAGAGAAATCGTGCCACTATTTTTGTTAGTCATGCCATCAGCCGAGTACAGCTTGAGGAGATAATCACGGAAATAACTGCGCCTGACCACTGGCATGCAGATGCGTAAACACGCTCAATACCTGCTTAATTGAAATTTATTTCTCATTTCTCAGTATCAACAATCAATAAAATAAAATCTCCAATGCGAGCCTATTCTCACATTGAGCGTCCACAAACGAGTTCTACTCCGACATAATCGAACAATATAAAGAAGGAGTAAAGGCAAACAAAATTTCAATAACAAAGAACAGCCATGACAAATAAACATATTTCACGGGCCAAAATGGCTGCGGTCAGGTGTCACGAGTGTCCCTCCCGCGTCTCGCTTCTTCTGCCTCCCTTAGATTTTTTTCTTTTCAAATAATCGATTCAATTTTATTAATATGATCCTGTTACATTTGTCAACATATCCGTTTCGCGTTTAAATTTTTTAGTTCGGTTCGTATTTTACAATATAGGTAGGTACCCACCTCATGCCATGGCGAATGCGAGCAAATCAATGTCTTCAAAGATATAACAAATGTTCTGAATAAAAATACCAATGTCACAGCATCCGTTCAATTCAAGAAATAATACGGTGCGATAACACCGATATAACTCAAAAATACAAGAAGTCAACGTACTTGCTTATGAGAGGATTTAAAATAATTTAACATGAAATTATTTATCGCTCGTGCGTCCCTCTCTTTTCACCAGCGGGCCTGGTACAGGGACTAGCGTGATCTCCTTCCCTCCGCCATCGATCACGCGAGGTGTGACGTCACGCGGAGCCGTCGTGTGCGGCCCGCCTGAATTTATTGCGTCTGCGCACCCAGCCACTGCAGAAGTACGAACAAAGTTTTGTTATACTTGTAATCTAATTATTTAAGTTAAGAAAAGAATTATTTTTAAAAATTACACAAATAAAACTCTATGTTAATTTAAATCAAGGTAGGTTTCAACGCGATTCATTTGGATTAGGTACTCGTTTTTCCTACAATTTCTAGTCTCATTTTTTCAAAATTGACTTATGTCAAGGTGAATTTTTGGCTACTGTCATCAAATCTAAGACCAAATGTACACAAATATTAACCATTAAAATGTGGCAAATTGCGTATTCGTTAATACTCAGAGTGTTCAGTCAAAACTGCGGTCATGAGTGTAAGTTGGATTTAATACTTACCGTGGGACCTATGAGAGACCTGCTTGCAAGGCTTAATTTAGACTCTTCAGAAGCACTAAGTACGAATTGATATTGTAAAGACTACAACCGCCAAGATACTCGTAGTTCCGATCCAAATGTCATCCAGGTTTAACTAATTTTGCCGTTGGAGAACTAAATTTACATTATAAACGCTATAAATGTGGATGAGCCGCATCATTCTAAAGCTTGCAACGGAGGTGGCGGATCACTTGTACAACTTGTACACGATTTCACTTATAATGTCCATCGGCACGATAAGGGAGAGTTTGGAATTGATAGAACTGTTGGATGAAGACGAAATAATATAAGTTTTTGTATTGATAACCTATTCATATTATATTAAACACAAACATGGTTACTTAAATATGTTTTTATCAAGTTTTTCTTAATCCAACTATTTTGTGTCCCAATATTAATTTTAGGTATTATTGTAAATTTAAAAGATATTTTTTATGAATTTGAGTAATGGTCACGTTTCGTAAATAATTTAACAGTTACAAAATATAATACTATTAAATACTTTCAAAGCATAATAGGTTCTATCGTAAAAAAGTCATTCGTATACCTATACGATACCAATTACTTACCTGTTGTATGTTTACGGTACCTACCTATAGTTACGGTCTTCGTCCCGGACACGTTGTCGTGGAATTTCATGAAAGAGAATCTCGTAAATGTTCAAAACTGATGGGGTGATCAAAACAATAAAAAAGGCCAAAATGCAGAATGTTGTTACTGGTTTTTATTGATGCTTTCGAAAGGAGCCTGTGTTACTTTATTAACATTTTAGGCAAAAGTAGTTTTGTATTATTTTACTTATGGTCAATTGGTCAAAAATGGCTCATTACTATTAAAGATAATTTTGTTTGAACAGTAGCAAAGTAAGTAAGTCGCATATCAATATTTATTTGTGTAACGTCGCTCATCGCGGCCCTGCGTCAATCAATGAGATATGTAGCGCAGAGCGCCGCTAACGTGACATTTATTTATTCCTTAGCGTGTCCCTGTCGTGTCCCGTCGCCGTTACACGTTTACACGACACACGATACTCTATTATGTCTTTTTATGTATTTATAGCTGCATCTCCCTTATATGAGCGATCAAATTTTCACGGACAACAATTTTAACCAACGAATGAATATGGATTGAGATTTTTTAACCGGAACGGTTACTTACGTTGGACGTATATGTAACGGACACTATTATACTCGTATGTCATTCTATGTATGTATAATGAGCTTATAGTCCATTTACAAATACGAGTCCGTTTACAAATCGTATATTTAAACTTCAATGAATTCTACACAAAGATTGTGTAAAATATATCTGAAAACAAAATTCCAGGAAGTGATAGAAGGTACGTGTCGTTTACTTCCATAAACAATACATCAACACGTTAAATAATCGGAGTATGTTTCGGAGCAGGTCGAGCGGCTGCGTCAGTGCAACGCTCATTTCTGTCTCCTTGACGCCTTTTTGTGGGATTTTTTTGTTTCCCGCCCGGGAATAATGTCATTAAGGCGCCTTTAATGTTGTCAGTGAGCGGGAGCGGCACGCCGCCCAAGGCGAACGTTTGTTGATACTTAAATTAGGTTGTTTTGACACGCCTCGTCCTTATGTTTGTACTAAATCTAATAAACGTCGGTAGCGAGGAAGCGATCTATTCGTTATTTCGATATAAGTTCTATATTTATCAGTAGATATATCTGCATTTTGAGACGTTCGTTTTAATTGATTCATTACGATGACCTTGAAAATGCGATTATGCAAAGAGGCACAATAGACGATCGATTCCTTTTTTTAAATTTACGTGTACAGTGCAGGTAAAGAGTGATATAGGTATATATCTACAAAACAAATATTGGGCAACTTAGGAAACAACTACGTAGTACGACCACATACATAATGTATAATGCGTCAATATTGTCAGCTGGTAGCATTGTGGTCGCACTCATTACGTCAAGCGCAGGCGCGACGAGAAGCTATTGTAGTCAATGGCGTTCGCCAGGTGGGTGTGCAAGCGTAAGTAGCTGACCCTCGACACTGCATCCCTCCGAGCGGCGACCGCGGCCGCGGCCGAGGGGAGGAAGTCACATGTCGTACTCGCTCGAACGCCGTGCCCACTCCCAGTCAAGTTAGCGCAAACCTCATTGTTTTCCACGTCTTGGAAAAGGTCGTGCATTATTTCCTACATCTCGGATATTATATTCATGTCACTTAATGTTACACAAGTTTTGTATTAGATGACTCTATATTTGTACCTGTACGTATTAATAATTCTTCTTAAAACTATTATAATACTTCTTACATATGTATATTGTTCGAGTCGACTATAACTGAGAAAAAGACTTGTCACGGTTCCTTGATGCATCCATATATCTATTTCTGTACACATTAACTAAGGAATGACACCGCTCAGCCCTGCTGAGAATTATTCACCGCAAACCGAAGACTTGTCACAGCGCGGTCAATATTTTGTACTGTTTATTATTTTCTTTGATCCGCGACAATACTGCCAGAGAAATTTATCAAGACGTTTGGTAGATTAACGTGTTTCTGTGACACGCATATCAAACGCGCACATAAATATTTTTACAGGAAAAATACGGAGTTAATAGTACAGGCATCAATTTCGAAATCTTCAGTCATGTAATCGCGAGACAATTTGTGTCTAGCCAATGTTAGTGAGAGATCTGTATCTGTAGTGAGAAATCATTAGCGTGGTATCCGACTTCATTCGTCGGGTCATTGTCCCAAATGACTGGGCTAGTGCGAAGTTGTCAAAATACCTGCAATTATGTGTGCGTAGGTAGGTGTGTCAGGTGAGGCAGATGAGCGGGGAATGCTCAATCGGCAGATAATTACCGTCGCCGAGTGCCGCCGTGCGCTCCGCTGAAAGATTGACACGCGCGCGAGACCTGCCCGATGACTTGTTTATTGCAATCCGCTCTAATGCCTAGTTTACACTCGCCAAATACCCAGACGGTTGCGATTGAGCTGCTCATTTTGCACAGATAATGTCGCCTACGGTCCTGTTTAATGTGTATTCATATTTGTATTAGATAGAGTTACGAAACGCTTAGAAGGTTCCGATTTTACTTTAAAATAGTTTACGTATAATATTTATAGCAAATTGACGATTAAGGTCGAAATATAATGAGATGACAGGGAAGTAAATCCCCGTCAGCTGCAGGATACACTGTGTTGCTTTAAATTGCTGGCATTAACCATATCACCGTAGAGCCCAAATCGTTTATTAGGTGAGCGAGCGTCTCTTTGATTGTAACTGGTTTCGTGAGAGATTTGTCGTAAATATTATTCACAAATTGTGCAGAGCCCCAGCGGGAGCGCCCCACGCGGCGCCGATTTCTCACCGGGCTGCCTCCGCTGCCAAATACATTTTTTAACACCTCGATCCGCGTTTAAATCAAACGTGCACTTTATGGGTCCATCGACTTAATACTACCTGCATTCTAAGGACATTTTGCATTAAGTGATTCATTGTATTTGAATAGGCATATAAAATATTCGCATTATATTTATCGCGGTTACGAATATTACACTTTATTTTTATTACTTCCCAACTGTAGCCAACGTCAAATATAATGATAAATTGACGTTTCTATTGTTTCAGATCACAAAACTTAAAATCGACAGTAATCCATTCGCGAAGGGGTTCCGTGACTCTTCACGTCTCACTGAATTTGAAAGGTATATGTCTTCTTATTTTCTACACAATCCAACTATTCGCTTTAATCCTGTATTTCGAGAAAGTATGAGTGAAACTTGGAAAAGTAATTTATAAATTCGAGTCGCGTCAATAAATTTGAAATATAAACGCACTAATGTGCGTTATAATCAGCCATCATGTATCATTGCGGCAAACATGGGCATTCATTAGGCCTCATTACGGCTATGACAGAATTTAGTATCTGCGTTCTCTAATCGTGCATTGGACACGCTCTCAGAAACAAACGCGAGCGACACTGATTGATGCCTGAGTGTGCTCAATTACGTCTCTATCCACTGCCTCATAGCCAATCAAAGCGTGGTAAATGCACGCACGGGCTGACATAACGTTAGCTCTCCGACATTTATTATTTTATCAGCCATTTCTTAAAACTCATTCAGAACATTTGATCCACATTGTTTCTTTTTTGCATTCCGTTACCGAGATCATTAGCGTAAGCTATCGATCATCAGTAACTTGTCCGTGTGTTTGGCAACTCAAATATTTTACTTTGCATTTCTTTGTTTGTTGAGATTCTATATCACGGGAGAGCACGAAAGAACGTCAGTCTTCCCCGAAGATGCACGCTTCAGCGCTGCTCATTCTAGGTAGATTAAAAAAACCTTATTATTTTGAAATTTGATTGACAGTAACAATAGACTTTAACGGTTTCTTTTTATCGTTCCAGGGAGACAATGGAGTCAATGTTGGCGGAGCAACATTATCTGCGGTCGCCTTTACGCCCATTCGATCTGGATCAGCACAATAACAACTTAACGCTGGAGGAGAAAGCAATACTGGCAGCTCGTTCGCAATTGTTTCTACGCGCAGCGTATCCGCTGTATGGAGTGCCAGCAGCGGCTCTCTGGGGTCAGTGGGCTTGCTTGGCTCCACAGTTGCTCGCACAACAACACCTGGCATCTGGATCAGGGTTGCAGCTGCCTCGTCCGGTATATCCTGGGGGAGTGCCAGCGACTTCTCTGTCTCAACATCGGTTTTCACCATATCCTCCCCGAAGAGCCTCTCCAGGCTCATCGCCAGATTCCCTGCGCGATGCGAGTCCTCATCCTCTGCCGCCGCACCCCTCGCACACTCCGCATCCGCCCCACAGTCCTACTTAGTGTATAATCGAAGTAATACTTTACGAGATCTCGCACGCACATGGCATAGTATAAATAGCATACTATAATGTTCTTATAGTAGGAGAATAGTTTTCATCGATATAAAGCCTAAAAAGTTAGAAGATTCTATGATGATTTTAGAAGTTCTCAAATGATGATCAGTTATTTATGCATTGTTATAATACTTTAAAGTTCGAGTGTCTTAGATGAACTCAAGTCAATGTTTCTCAATAATATCATGATTGTTTGCGGCTGTATCCGCACCCTGCTTGTTAAGCAACCATCGTTTGTATTATATTGTAAAATAGTATATTTAATTAATTAATTTAAGACTGTAATTATTGTTACGATAATATTGTATTTTGTTCCTAATAATTTTGTCTTGTAGTGAATGGTTTCTGACGTTCATATTTTATTCTGTAGTACATAATATAGATAAAAACATTGAATACATACTTTTGGTACAATTTACCAACATTTACTATGTATCATTTCGTTTGGTGTTGATATAATGTACTGTTTAAAAATAATTTCTTCGATTAGATAAAATGTGCAATACAAAAGAAAACATAATGTTCTAGGGGACTTAGACGTTTGTAGTAATATAGGATACGATTAATTAATTGTAGAAATTATGTTTGCTGTATGTGTTCTCGACTTTTCCATGTGGATAAGTCACAGAGTGAATACATAGAAGTAACGATGCCGTTACGCCTTAGTTAAATAATAGTTATTAAAAATAATATATTGATAAAGAATACAAAATTAAATGTTTGTTAACATATTTTTTGTTTTATTTCCATTTGTTGTTTTCTACCTTTATAAGAAAATGATTGCTCCCTATATCTCAAAACTGAGGCCTTATTTCCTTATTTATTGATAAGATGTATACAGCCTGACCGACTCTACGAATACCAGTGATTCTATAATAACATATCCAGCGTGATAGAATACCTTTTTCTTATTGGATATTTTCAAAAACCTCCGTAAGTAAGTTACCGGAAGGGACTAAATTAAGCGTTCTACATAAACGACTAATGAAATGGGGTGTAAAGTACAAAAGCCCAAAAATAAAATAAATAATTGTTGTTAAATAATTGAGGAAGCCGTAGGAGTATTAACGTGACCGTGGGTATAGTGGTACATAGAGTTTCAGTACGATACTTTAAAGATGTCGTTACTCTCACAAACCACAATTTTACAGGATTTTCGGATCTTATATCTAATGAAAAGATATTAACAAAATAAAAACTTACGTAATGGATATAAAAAGGTACCTCTTTAACACGCAACCCGCACATAATATAGCACCAAGTATTACAATACAATAATAAGTAATCAAGAAAAGAGACCTGGGTTATATTACTGCAAATATAGTGAATTAATAAATACGTAAATTAAATTTACAATATACTTTTCATATTCAACAAATGATTGCATAATGTCACGGCTATAACTTAAAGGACATGCACGTAAGTAATCTAAACATATCACATTGATAATTTTACATGATGTACAATACATCGAAAACGAATTATGTAAATGAGTATTTAGGGCAGAGCAACATAATTTAGTTACAAGTAAAGTCACAATTCCACCGCGTAAGTTCACGGGAATGAAAACCGGTCCGTAAATTTGAAATGTAGGCTACTAGATGGCGCTACTTGCTCGAAGTCTTGCACGAATCATTCTTGAGCAGAAATTTTGTACATAATACAATTTATAACACTTAGAAAGTGATATTTTTTAAGGTTTTATAGAATTCTAGATTTTATTAAAGTCTATGTAGATTAGACCTTATCAGATAATATTTGGTTAAAATTGAACCTTGTGGATATGTAAGGATTGATAAATAATATTACAAATTTGCAAATAAGCAGTTTGTAACCTATATTAAAATTGTTCGATGAAACAGTTGTTTTTACGAGCAGGCCGCGCCAGAGATTTACGAGGAATAGACAAAGCGTGACAGATTGCAAAATTGTTACAAATTAGAGCGACACGGAGGGCAATTATGCAAAGCAACTATAAAGTTATCTTTAGGAAAACAACGACGTCACCCTCGGCAACTATTCAATTAAAATGAAACAGTGGCGAGGCGACATTCGAGTCACATAGAGGAAGGGTCGGGACTCCATCGAATTAGTTCGGCGCGTGGCCACATTACTGGGACAAATTTCTGGTCCCCAGGGCGCGGCCGGCGGAGGGATGCAACGCTAATCTAATCTGGATTGTAGCTAATAAATGTTGTATCCACCGACGCGGGTTGCAAGAATTTATTGCTTGTAAAACTGTTTCCAATCGTAGGAATTGTTGGGATGACGCTACACTTTCGATACGGTCTGATTGAATTAGTCCTGTGACTGGTCATGTCCGTTTTGTTGCGTTGTCACTTGCAGTTTTATTTTTATATGGAATGACATTAAAAGATAACCAAAGTGTAACCAATCACCGAAGCCGATACCTAATTATACTTAGCTAGTCTGTCCGTAGCAGGCTAAGCCTTGTCCGCTGGGGATTATCGACAGGCTCCTCGCTCCGGGGCGGGTGGCACGTGATGTGGCGTTATTGGCCACTCCGCTCATAATCCCCTTTTAACTGCGGATCCCGGGCCGGGCGGACGTGCTCGGCATCTTTATACGCCGGTTTTTCGGTTCGCGAACATTCGCACTCCTTACCTCTAATGTCGGGCCGTCGACAGTCTGTAGATACAAGTTCCTCGAAAGTACCTGACTGAAATGACAAAATTTCCGTTTACTAAAAACGGAAACCGTAAAAATATCTTTTTTCATGATTTAATTCATTTCGTGCGTAGGTACCTACCTACTTAATTCTTTATTACTTCAGATATAAATTTTACTGTATTACAACTTTTTGTTCTAAGCAACATTTCGTTATACTTCCTATATCAAGTTCTCATTTAAATAAAAGTGTTTAGGTTAATATACTTTCATTATTATATTGTACGTGCCTAATAGTGAAATCTAGATACACTAGTCATCTACGCAGATGAAGAATTTCTGTAGCAACGGGTAGGCAGTAAGCACTCGAGGGGGGCATCCGCAAGCAGCCGGCGCTAATGTCGCCGTTTCGAGCACACATCTCCGTTACATTTCAGGAAAACTGCAAACGTAACTGGGTAATAAATTCACGTTTATTACCGCAAATGTATACGGTTTTACCTTGCCAGTCGCTACCGGAACAAATCAGCAGTCTACCGTTTTCGCGAAACTCGGCCGACGTGCCTTTTGAAATTATAACGTTAACGCACGCGTTGCGCTGAAACAATACTCGAACATCGTCGCTAAGGTAGACGCATTAACGAAATGGTACCTATTCGTATGGTATCGATCGTTTTTATTTATTACCAAGTAGCCATTGGACCGCATCGTCGTTTTCACAACGCGTTAAGACACGGTTATAACTCATATCACACTTAGTATTTATTGTAGTCATTCCACTTTTATAAATGTTAATTACCACTTTTAAATTATGCTCTTCTTAGTTATTCGGTATCAAATTCGTACATATTAAATTATATTACAATGTGGTCATTAACTATAGTTAGTTAATTTTAACATATTAACAGATGCTTTACTAATTGTTATTGTCTATCTTAATAACAGAATTGGACGCACAAATGTAAAATTATGTTTATAAGCGTGGCAAGAGAGTATCGGATTGATAATGTTTTTATCTATGTATGTACATATGTAG
>DWDX01000697.1:0-23645 GCA_018245675.1 Agara michaeli | reverse complement strand
TATAACTGTATATCTTTACAGCAAGAGGAGGCTATGGAGCAACATATAGGCTACATTTTAACCTAGAACTCGCGCGGGGTCGTTATTTACACGGGAAAAACTTTGTGACGCACTAATTTTCAAGCGGGCAAAGCCGCGGACAAAGCTAGTATTATAATACATCGTTTTTGTAATTGCATATAGAAAAAGAGTTTTAAATTAAAATTTCCAATATTGTTTTTAAATATAAAGCAAAGTTAGATAAAAACACAAAGGAAATTCAAAACAAATGATATTGCATATTTCTTTAGATGCGTTTTACAGATCAGATATTGAAATTCTTTTCGCTGAGTTTCTGTCGGAATTTAATTTCCTCTTTGTTTCAATATTCCCCGAGTTTTAATTTGCAGTTGGAAACGTGTCATATTTGAGTTAATACAACTGAATGTTAAGATAATTCTAAAAGTTTTGAATAAAATAAAGTAACAATGAATTTAAAAAGTTCCACGTTTTATAAGAACGAAAATGGTATTTCCATTCACAGACATTGTACATACATATATATTGTTGACTGTAACGAATTAAAATAAAGCTGCAACTGGATTAACAAAAAATCAATCTTGTAATGATACATTTCGCTGAATACTTTTCCCTTCATACGAATTAATTTGTCGATAGCAGCGAATTTTTATACCACTTTACATAATATGTAGTAAAAAGTCAGGTATATGTAAAACTAACATAGGTATAAGAACCTGAATCCTTCAGTTTAAAATATCAAATTTAATTAGGTGTAGGGTACCTACTTAGTGCTCCATTTACTCCGTACCAAAATACCGCACACGTTCGTGGAAATAATAATAATAATAAATCAGCTTTATTTCAACATGCTTTCCAATTCCCTGTTCGAAGGATGTGTAAGTACCAATTGAGTAAATGTAACTGGGAATTCATTAATTAGCAGCGTGTAGTTTTCTAATAAATGGGTTTTAATATACAGTTATACCTGTGATAGTCATATATGTGATTGATGTATGTGTACAGCTGATATAATTGGAATATTATGTCGCAGTTTAACGACCTAGCCTAATAGTTAATTATTATTGTATTTATAATTCAATCAGCACTCGTTGGCTTTGAATTTTTAGCACAAACGAGCTTCACGCTTATCTATGTACGTATGTGTTGTTGACACAAATTTATCGCCTCAAGTACACTGTAAGTACCAGGTTTTTCGTGATAGGGATTGCAGTCCATAAGTAAGGATTTCTCACCAACACGTCTGCATTGTTTTTAAACGTCTCTCGACCAGATCTATTTGCTGTTACAGACCAAAATTATTATGCTGCAATTTACTTGCAAACAATGTCTGTAATCCATACTAATATTACATATAAACGCGAAAGTGTATTTGTTTGTTTCTCCTTTTTGCACGTCAAAACGGAGCAACGGATCGATGTAATTTTAGGTATGGAGATAGTTGAAGGGTTGACGAGTGACACAGGCTACTTTTATGCGGAAAACATCGAATTTTGACAGACAGAAAACGTTTTAATGAAATAAGCACTACAGATGGCGTTACGGGCGCAATAATGGTATGACGTGTGAACAACATGCTGGTGAAGCCGCGAGTAACAGCTTCTTGTATTACAATAAATGGTTAAACAACTCCTAGTACAGATGCCAGTAGAAGTGTACTCAACTGAAGGTAACAAAGTATATCGATTTTATGCAAATAGAAAATACCAAAGTAAGTCAAGGTCAATAATTTAATCACCGCCGTTATGCAAAGTATGGATAATGACCCTTTACAGTTACGAGTTTTCGTGCCCAAGAAACAGCCAGCACGGTAGTCAAGTAATTGTGTGAAATCGTATACGAAGGGGAGCGCTATTCGAAGTTTTCATATAAATTTTATGTGTTCCATGAAGGAATGACCACGCTGAAGGCTCGTTCGAAGCGAGCTTACGCCAAGTCGAGTAGCTTGAAAACTTTTGTAGAGAAACATGAAGATTCTGAAAACTTGAAGAAGTAAAGGATATATGTAATTTTGAAAGAGTTATGAAAAATATTGAATATAATGTTTAAAAACTAATTTGTCATAACGAATTTTGTTATACTTACTACTTAAACTTAGCTTATGTTATATTGGAATTTATATTGACTGGCTAAGAATGTTGTTTCAATTCGAATACAATGCCTGTCTATGTTAATAGACAGATTATTTTTTTAAATCGGTAATTTTACGTGATAAACTTTATTTTTTGCTATTTAGTAAAAACGTATTGAGTACTGTCATCTTGAAACTGTATCTATTTTTTGCTATATACCGATGGACTCTTTCTATATAACCATTATATTTATTAGGGTTTTTAAGTTATGTAACAAATATCATTATGACCATTCTTTCTGAGCTCTTTCTTCTTTTTATTATTTTATTAAATCCCCTGTTATGGATACACCGAAATCATTAATTATGTTGTATCGCGATATTGACGACGTACAATTGGATTTGGAAACATGGGTGGCCATGCTGGTCTTCCCTGTAAAGGAGCGTGAGTTCAATACTCGAATAACAGAAGGGAGTGAAATATGTTTGAAAACATTGACCCGAATAAACTCATCTCTTAAGTTTCCTCCATAATTTTCCATTCTTCAGCAATAATAGGATCTTACAGTATATTAAACAACGATATAGCAGCCATAAACAAAATTTCAGAAAGCAATTTTGCCGGCATTACAGTTCCGCGCTGTGGCACCATATCGTATATCTTGATATTGTCATACTGCTCTGCACTGATTGATAAATGAAACTAGTTAAATTTATAGCTGAAATCAATTTTGACGACAAGCTGGAAGTGATTTTTACTGAATTGATAGAACCACAGATGTAAAACAACTAGAAAAATAAATACGCAAAGTTAAAATTTTATAACTAATCTAATTTCCTAGGATTACATAGGCCTCTTTTGTTTATAGGTAATTCAATTATAAGCTCTCCATTAAAGCTAACCATTAAAATTGGGGAGAAAGATTTAGGCTGTTTTGCGAATGGTTGTTTCATAGTAATAACAAAGTTGTACTTACATCTTGAATTTGTTACTTATATTGACTTGATTTTTTTATTATTCAGGCAAAAAAACTGAAAATTAGGATTTTTGGGTTGAAATTTAATAAAAAATCAGATTAAATTGAGTTGAATCAAGTATTTCCGATTAGGATCGATTCTAAACTATTGTTTATGCAAGGTGTGGGTTATAGTATTTGAATATGCTACGGCATGTACGAGCGTAATTGTCTACATAAAATACACCACTTTATAGAAGTATAGAAATCGGATACTTACTTGCATGATGTAATATTACAATTAAATTGCACACTAATGTTAGGACTCAGGCTATTTCAGAAATCAATAATTGAAGAACATTGTCATATCAAGTAGAATTACTTAATCTATCTACCAGTACTTCTAAACGATCCTTTAAAATGCCCTTTGCGTGTCGGTCGTCGATAGCACGATTCATTCTTCGGCCTATAAATGATTCTTTGTTCTGAGTGCGAGCCTTTATGGCTAACCTTTCTGGGGTTGGATAAGGGACCTCAAGTGTGAATAAGTTATATTTGTAACAAAGAAGTTTCAAGACGTATTCGTGGCCTACTTCGCCAAGTAATTTCTGTTTTCACATCCAATTTTTTTGTAGAATTTGTGTTTCGATCTGAACGGTATGTTTCCCGGTGCCACGTGTGCCCTGAGTCAAATATCTGTCCCCCAGAGTAGTAACGCGTCTGTGATCAACGTTGAAAAGATGGGATATTAATACTAATTGAGTAACTTAACTCGAAGTAACTTGTACTAACCGGTCTGATATATAAATTAAATACCAATAGTCCTACTCCTTCTTATATTTTACCAATTAATACTAAATAACAGACAGCCTTAAAGAACCAGAAACAAAATAACCAAATAAAGTAAATTAAGTACTGAACCATTACCAAGGATATTTGACGAAGGAAATGTCGTTAAACATACTCAAAGAATGTCATATCAGAAGGGTTCGTTACTCTTACGTTTTTGCAATTCTGTTCGGAACTCAACAAATATGTTTGGTAAGGAATAAATCCTTTTGAATCAAAAAGATAAAATTCTGTAACATAAAAGAGTATGTCATGCCATTGGAAAACTGAGAAAATGTGATTACTTCTGGATTAACCACGCTTCGTGAAGTTCAATGAACCGGTCATCTGTATATCCTTTCCATTTGACGAAGGCGCGTTACATGATCTTTACATCTTTGACTTTAGAGTCCCAAATGGCTTTATATATACGTCATCAAATCCGAAAAGCCCGCACTGATGTGTTCCAGTCGGTTCGTTAGCTGTATATGAATGAAAGTTTTTCTAAACCCACTTTGGGACGCTCCTTCTAATTCTTGCGAAATGTGAGAACTTAGTTTATCTTGTGTTTATATTACTAAAAATCTTGTAAGAAAGTTGGAATGTCCGCTATATGTACCGGATTGTTTTAATTCCATTCCACTCTATATTTTATGCAAATTTTAATACAATATTTTTTATGTAAATATATTGTACCTAATTTGAAAGCAGATTTGAAGTGAAAGTTATATTGACTTGTATATAACAACAAAAGCTCACACAACAAAACTGATCCCCCCCCCCCCTTCGTGGCCAACAAGTAGTAGCCGCTCCGACAGCACGAGCAATTTCAGAGTAATTCAAAGTAATTTGATTACTACATATCTATAACCGTTACTTTTCCGTCATTTTGATCTGTCAGATCTTTTTTCAGATATCTTTTGGTCCCATTCAATTCAATTTATTTACAACATTCTACTTGTGTTCAAATACAATTAGTAGTCTCGTTATTTTTATTAAATATATTAAAGTTATGTATACACGTTTTTTATGTATCGAATGATAATATTTTTAGTATAATAAACAGCATAGTTTAAAAAAACACACTCTAGTAGCAACACGAAGAACTAATAATAGATAAGTAAACGGTCAAGAGACAATTTTGTTCAACAGCGATAACAATATGTCTGTAACACAACATAAGTAAATGACTTTTAATAAGATTAAAATCAAACTAACGTCATTACCAACAACTACTTTATTGTAAAAACAGCGTGGTGTTTGGAGCAATATTTACGATACATGTGTTACAATAGAGTAGGTATATTTGCTTCACTTCACTCATGAATACTCCTACATTTGTTCAGTAATAACAATTTACTATTTTTGATCTTATAATTTTGTTCAACTTTGTTTACATTACGTTGTATGTAATTTTATCGTATTTAATATTAATGTTGAAAGTAAGACGCATTTATTAATTTCTCAGTACATTAGAAAGTCTTTTCATTTTCAACAAGACGTAACTTGGCCGCGGTAAACAATGCTATAACTTACAGCAATTGCGAAACTTCTGGAAAAACACAATTATGATTCATGAGAGTTTACGCGTATGTCGTACTTAGGTACTTTTTGTAAGACGAAGTTTAAAAGTGGCAATATAAGAATTAGGCCACCTAATGTTTTATGAGCACTACATAAAATACACCTTGTAAACAATTTTACGTACCAACATTGATACTTGCAAGTTGCAAGATTTATCCATAAATACGACAACAAAATAAATAATATTTACGAAGTGTTTCTTAACCTAGACCACTAAAATTGTTACCCAAGGCTCTACCGTAGAGGCATCACCAATTGTTAAAGAAATTGTTTGGGACTTGCCACCACATACCTAACTACCAATAGCGATTGACAATTTAGAAATAAACTGAATAGGTTAGCAATCGTAGACAAAGACAATAGGTCAATTTAACACATATTATGGTATATTCGTGTACCTATCATACATTCAAGAATACCGAAGCTATGACCAACAAAACACCCCTAAGTTAGTAACAATTTGCATTTGAATCTCACGATTACATTATCGATATCATAACTGCCAGTACGATTGTGTTGGTTAAGGGATTACGGCAGGCAGGTATATATGCTATGAAAAACAAATAATTATATATTTGAAAAATTGCATGTAAATAGTTTTTTTTCACGCAAATATGGAAGTTTCAGATTATTATTCGAGGTGTCTTAACTACATCTTCCGAAATGGCATCTGTCACTGACTTTATATTATATTTTTTTCTTTATAATAATAGTATAGATTTCAGTGTCATATGAATTAGATATTGCACAACGCCAGAACGTATGGTTTACTGTTTCTAAAGACTACAACGCAATTGTTCCAAGTTCAATGTAAATATTGTTCAATAGAGATAATAGATATTGATCCGATCGGCCACATGACCTTAATCTAAAACTTCGTCCAAAACAATGACACAAAAAAGCTTTTGTAAGTTTGAAATTCAAAACAAGCTTTTCGTACGAAATCCCAGTGAAAAATAAAGTTTTATAATTGAATACCCTTCATAAGGTTGGGCCGTACCTTGTATATGGAACTTTACCATTAATTTATCAAATAACGGAATAATAGGGACCACGCCTGGAGGCCTTTTAATTTGCCTGAAAATTATGTTTCATTCACAATGAATACACTTTTCCAATTAAAGAGAGTTCGGCACGTTTTGAGCAACATTGTAATTTGACTGACTTTCATGATACTATTTATCTATTGTGTTAAAAATATGTAAATTATGGCTTACTAGTATAAGTTACACCTACTTCATGACATACTCACGAAGCTGTGGCTATTTAATGAATAAGTGGTGACATAACCAAATAATTTTTGATTACATAAAATTCCCGCAAACCGCAACTTTTCCGTTATGCAGTAAATTACATAAAATATGTACAAAGATTAATAGATTTTATACCAACAATTAACTAAAACAGGATGCAAAATAATTGACACTAAATGATTAAATGACATTATTATGTAGTTATGTACCTACCCCGTATAATCATAATAATATGTTAATCTAACTTCGAAGGACAAGGCTTTTAAAACGCTTTATATAAACAATACAATTTCAGATTTTAGTCATACTTTAAAAAAGTTTCGTATATTATGTATTGTTTGTTAGAACATTTATGGTCAGAATATTTAATTTTTTTTAAATCCAAACGATCCATGTTACAAACTCTTTCAAGTTTTTAGAAAACTGAACTTACCTTCAGGTAACGTTTTCAAGAAGTGCGGTAAAAGCCGTTTTACATTTTTGTAACGAATTCTTTTCTTTGTCTTTATTGAAAATGTAAAGGAAGTCAGATTTTTTTCTTTAGAGGAAAATTTTATCTACGTAGGTACAACTGTAAGAGCAAAATTTATTTGTGTTTAAAACTTTGTAGCATTTTGACATAGGTACATAATTAATTTTTACAATTGTACTAAAAAGTTGATAAGTAGATAAATGGTGCAAATGACAGAATTAAATGTACAAAAAGCAAATTAAAGATCAACATCTTAATAAAATCTTTAACGAATACCTACAAGACGAATTGAAAATAGACTTCAGTACTTCATAATGAAACTCTTTCCAACTAACTAATTAAGAAAACTTGTTAGGAGAGGAAAAATGAAGCTGTCGAAGTCGATGAATTAATTTCGTAAAATTGTACTGTTTTTTTTTCTTGTCATTCCTTTATTCCCCATTAATTACTTTCCTTTAACGGATAATTTCAAAGAATTTAATAAAACATCTGTATTAGTTAAAATGGTCTTGTAGCACAAATCGGGTCAATAATGTATTATACTTTCTCAGAGGTACATAATAACAGAGTTCATAATCACAAATAGGGACGTAGTTGTCACAGACAGATAACAGTTGCGGAAGCGTTTCAAGAAACTAAACTAAAACAGCTCTTTTTCTCATAATTACAACTAAATAACCTTTTGTTTGCGTTACATAATTGTATCCTAGACAGTTAGTACTATCATATTCTAAGACGTACGTACGTAGGTATTCGTATTTCATATAAGTCGTCACGATTGTAGATAACATCGCTCCAATCGTTTTTGTGCTATACATATACATATTATGTTCGAGCATACAATCACATATAACTTGAAAAAGTATTGTTTTATTGTAATGTATCGATTATTAAAGATACCGACAGCAGTACTTAAGCAGTGAAGAGAACAGAGATCGTGCCAGATGTGTAATAAATGGATGCGACATAAATACTTGTGCACTTTGGCCGCGTGCCTAAAAGGACCGCGTATTGGGGACATGACTTTTTTCTTCATGTCACTTTCAATACAAATAATTTGCAAAATATTAATAATAAATTGTATTGCGAATATCAAACAGTTACTATAAGGTTTGATAGAGAGGCTTTTTTAAAGTAATATGTCTTGATAAAAGTGCTGTGCCTCGCATGATTTTGACATGTTTATTTCTCTTAAAGCTGTTGATTCGTGATAGTTTATAAGCGAAATCGTAAAGGATTTGTATAAAGATATACATACTCGTATATCTGAAAGCCTCTTTTTTCAGATATACGAGACAGCAGAATTAATACAATTCCTTTGACGATACGCGCGTAAACAGAAAAATATTGCCGACGGTTTCAGAAATTATAAACTTTTAATTGAATATTAGCCAGCTGAGCGACCCTACAAAGTAACTTTCTTCATGCCGAACTCAGCACTTCAGTCTGTTACTTAAACTTACCGGATTCAAGTTTCCCGGCCAAAAACAGCAACTTGTAAGAAAAAAATGTAATTAAATTTGAAGTATGAGAGTCACTCGTGATAGTGAGTTCATGAGTGTTGTAATAAATTGTAGGATCAATAGGTAAAACACTACAGATAATAACGCTGAACACCCACAATCCCACACAATCACACACAAGGTTCTCATGTGTCAGGTGCCTCACACAACACTGAATCCAGCATTTATATAATGTCCCTGCCGGGAATTGACACCGAAACCTTTGTGCCCAAATGGCTGTCAAGGATGTTTCTTGACCTGTAAATATTATTTTGAAAGAATGTTGCTCGAAACTTTCAGTTTCTCATGTTATAAAAATAAGGTATATTGTGTAGGTGTGTGTGTGTGTGTAGTTCTTGCAATCGAAACAACAGAAATTAGAATGAGACCCAATTATAAGTTTGACAAAGTGAACACCGATGTATAATTCCAAAGGAAACAGTATTAAGTTACCTCAAGATACGTTAAATATATAGAAAACATTTACTTACCATTGAAAATATACCAATACCATGAAGTATCATATGTCTGAAAAGCACAAAAAATTAAATAAAGCAGGATATCCGACTGAAACATGGTGACACTACTTGCGAGCGAATAGCAAAATACAACTGTACCTTTACATTAACGTTTCCAGCGAATCTAATTGCCTTATTAAACGATTTAAAGCTTATAAGAGAGAAATGAATATAATAAGTCAAAATGGAAAATTACTTATAAGCAAGGAGATTTAAGGCAATTCTCTTATTTAATTTTTGTTTCATGTAAATTAACGCTGTTTTGTTTCGAGATAAAAGTAATCGTGCCTTCTTTGTAATTAATTAGTAAATCTTCTTGTATAGCAAAATAATTTAAATTTAACATAATTTGATATTGGCTATAAAGTTTATCCTTTGGAAGATTTCTTTGTATTAGAGACCATAGATACCTATATACCAGTTTTATAATTTTTTTAACCTTAGTATTTTGTTTTTTGTTGAATATGTATAATTTTTAGCTAGTATGCTTTTTGTTATAACGACATTGTCACTGAGTTATAAATAGCACCTAATGTGCTTACGATAATATGATAGCATATATGTAAAAACAAAGTTATCTATTAATTTCGTAGCAACAGAGTATTAATTAGTGTCCTCGTTGTTCACTCGGCACTAAAGTCCATTTTAATGGTAAGAAAACAAAAAGATTTATGTGGAAGAATCTTATATATTAACTATTTAATTTTTTTTTAATTGTGTTTTGGTCAGCATTTTTAATTGTATCGGTAATTATAGAAACTGTATTCGAGTAAAAACAATTGTAAATTATAAACAACTTTGTAAAATATTGCAACATCAATATGTTGCAATCAACACTATACCAGATTTTAAAAAGATTCGTCTTAAATTAATGTTCTTCATTAAATTTTCATATCTTAGCTATTCCTTATGACCATATTTTAAAAAATAACAGAAAGTCGAGTAGGCGATCGGGACTATTAAGTAAATTGATAGAAATAAATGAAATAATAACAAATTAATAAATGATGAAAATTTGCAAACATTAAATTTAAAAAAAAAATTCTTTTGTATTTTTAATCTTCACTGATAAGTATTACTTATATTAATAAATCATAATAAAATACATTACATTACATTACATTACAACTTTACGAGCTGTTTTAAATACGGTTGTTTGCCTGTAATTGTTAACAATTATGATAGCAAATATTTTATGCGTAAAATAATTTTAAAGTAATCAATATTTCTTCTAACCTGCAATTATATTCAGCCGTGAGCAGGCGCCCTAAACTGCACACACAACAAATATTCACTCAGATACCGTTTAGTTAAACGTATTGTTAACTATATACTTAATAATATTATCATTATCCACCAAACATTGACAGAGTTACAATTTATGAATAATTGCGACTAACTCCTGTGTTATGGATCATTTGAAATTCTTTAAATTCAAATGTAAATTCATCTTTTTTATTACCTATTCAACCAGCCAGATATTTCAAAAGTATCGGCAATCTATGTATATCCGAAAATTTTATTACTGGCGAACTGTTTTAACGGAATGAAAATAAAAAATTATAATTTTGCATTATAGGTAATTTTTATTCAATGTTTTATTAGTAATTTGCTAGCTTACAAAAATACTATAAGAGTAGCTAGTAATAATATTTTAATAATAATTAAGTTAATCCAGCAAAACATAATGATGAACTTTCAGGAAATTACAAAAGGATCGCAATGTTTTTGTAAAACACGTATAATGAATAGTTAACGTAATTATGTATATGTCCTTATCTACGTACTCGACACATATTATTTGTGTTGCGTTGTGTTTCTTGAATAAGATTGAGACATTGACCTATCGTTTATCTGTCACCTGCGTCACGACCGCGCCCACTCGAGACTCGTGGTCACGGTGCCTATTCATGATAGCCATGTGTATCGCTGTACTTACCAAAATAGGAAAGTAGTAATTTTTTATTGTCATGCTCATATTTCATTTTCAAAAATAACACCACGAATGTCAATACATTGTGCCAGTGCATGATTAATAAAATTTGACTTTTAAATTGAAAAAAGGCTGTACTTCACTGTTATAATTCATCATGACAGGCCAGAAAACCATTATAAAGAAATGGCATAGGTTCAGTAGGTTGTACTTTGAATTATATCTAACCGTTAGGCTATGAAATGCTTCCGTACAGAAGATGAAAATGATCCTAGTTACCGTCGTTTTTATAGTGGTACACATTTTGGAGCCTACTCAAAGTTTGAGTACTTTAAACTGTAATTAAGTAAGGAAATAAAATGTCAAGAAAACTAAATTTTTTATTGATATAAAACACGCACAATCTTTCTGATGCATACGAATCTCTGAGCAATTTAAAATAAAATCAAAACAATATCAATTTAAATGAAATCGATGAAATAGATAAAGTATAAAAAGTAAAACTATCGCCTAGGTTCAGATTCATAGCAAAATCAAAACTTTCATAACTTTTCCGTAAGAACAGCATCTAGCTTTATGATTTTGTAATTGCTGAAATCTATGTGTTACTTGAATATACATAATAATGTCGTTTCATATTAAATTTTAAAATTTCCCATTACACCACAGACATCACTTTTCAAACTTCTGAAATTAAACATTTTAATTTGTAATTGAAAGGTGTAATATAATCGAATGTAAGTAAAAATTGTTAACGGCGCATTTTTTGTCCAACCTTATTATGTCACATATTATATTTCATAGAATATAACCTTAAATGTTTAACGATTTTCAGAAATGTAACCTCAAATGTTTTTAAAGCACATGAGACTAATGCGTGCTTAAATCAAAACACATCAGTGTCAAACTGTCAAATACGAAACAAAGTGCGTGTGTACAAAATTTGTAATACAAATATAATATACAATATTATACATAATACAATTACTTTAAAGACAGTGCAATATTTTGTATTCTTAAATAAGTCCTGATTTACACACGGTAAGTTAGTAATTATTACGAACGCGTGATCTTTTGACACAGAGGTTATCTTAAATTTGAAATGTTAACTTCGTCAGCACCAGCATAAACGTTTATTGGGTTCACTTTCGTCATTGAAAAACTCTTTGTAACTTCTGGAATTACATGTTTTCTAAATTAGATTTTTTTGATAATTGGTTTAGGTGTATTTAATAGAAAAATAAGGGTTTGCCTCAGAGAAAATAAGGGTCTACATTGATTATTACTTACATACTATTAAGGTTTTCACAAGGATCAGTAAGCATACATATACAACTGATTTACTGGACAGGTTTTGCGTTTTGACCATCTGATATCTGACGATATTATAATGATATGTAATGGTGAGGCATAAATCAATTCACTGAAGGATTTACATTTTAGTAATTATACAGCTTATAGAAAATGAAATGTATAACATTGTCTAAACATGTAATTTAAGCGTAATGATATTTAATTAAACGCAAAATAAATCTGTAACTTAGGTATAATGTTAATAAAATTCCCCATTGAGGCACATACTGGTTACAGATTATAAATATTTTAAGTACCATTGTGAGGTCAACTTGTGAATGGCCATGCTCAGGTCTATGAATTTGTGGACATATTAAGCATTGGGCCTAATTTTAATATCATTTACTTCATTGAACCTCTTGACATTACACACTAGTTATATTGCTTTCAGGTTACCATATCCTGAATTGTTTTTCCACCCTTTTTAATTGTCCACTGCTGGGCCGGGTCTCTTCTCATAGTGGGAAGAAAATATCTCTCTGAAAATATTATATACTTTATAACATCCCTAAAGGGTGCAGGATATAATAGCAAGTGATATGTAAAATTGTAGTTATAAAACACACATAACAATTCAGAGGTGCGTGCCAGGATCAAACCCAGACCCCCAGAATGAGAGGCTGAATTTCAAACCAGTATTACCTGCTTCGCCTATGCCTATAAACAATTGTATATAATTCTCGATATTCTAAACAATGTTGTTAAGGAATAAGTAATTATTCATTTATTTAAACGTCTATTTTATGTCTTTCATGACATTGTTGATGACTTTACATTTGTATGACTTGTTTAAAATACATATACTTAAAGTGGGAATGTCTAAAATCAATGTTGCTTGTAGTGTAGATTGTTAATTGTCATTTAATTTACACATTGCAAGTCTGATATAATTAAATATAGCACCATAGAATTATAATTAATTCTCAATTGCCACATTCTCACTGACCACATTCTAAGAAGTATATTTCAAATTTTCCTCACTGGTATACATATAAGTAGATGGTTAGATGTAACACCTGCATTGTGTTTTGTAAATCATTGGAAACATCTATTCAATTGAAGTTGAGTTTAAAAAAGTTTTACGAGGATGTTAACATAACATTTCTTTTATGTGAAGATCACAGTTAGCTTGTAATTGTGTCAACTTTTGTAGAAGTAACTTGTGCAAATTGAATTTCTAATATCATTGATTTCTCCCTAAATTACCACTTTACAATTCTGTCTAGATTGCTACAGCAAATAATGCTGCACACAGGTGGTGGTTAATTTCTGTTATTTGAAAAAGGATGTGATTTTATATTCTGTAATCAGATTAAGATTTTCTAAGTTAAATTAACATGAAGTAATTGGTTATTAAACATGATTTAACTGGATTCAATTTGTATTTATCGAAAACTAAACCGGTTTGTACCTGATTTCTCCTCATACACACATGCGGCATGCCTGATATAATGTGATCTTTCAACCTTTCGGACATATCTGTTCCAGTTCTTTACCTTTAAACTGTTCTAATGCAGATATATCTGGATACATTGACGGTTAATTTTTATTGAGTGTAGTAAATATGGTTTTATCATTGTTTAGCCGATGTGATCTTATGACCTATGTACATCAACAGTAAGCAATGAGGCAAACCATTTGTTTTCGGGTTGTCAGTACGTTACTGATCCCGACAATGAGAAGTCACACATATCTTGATGCCTATGGCTCAGCCAGGTAAACATAAAACTAAAAAATTAATGGATACATATATATTTTGCTTTTTGTGTGTTTTTTTTCTAGCAACACTATGTTTTTTTGTTTTTAATAATTCTTGTGTGTTTAGCTGATGGTCTGTTAATTTAGTATGCTATTTTTGGACATTATTTTTCTTCTTTTTTTATTTTCCACTATTGTAATTAAAAGCTTTAATTGTAGAGTAACATTAATATAAACTATAACCAGAACAGTGTTTAATGAAAAAAATTTGTTCATCAGAATAATGGCTAGAGTCTTAGATGGAAAAGGCTTAGCAAAGGAAATAAAACATGAGTTGAAAGGGAAAATAGCACAATGGATGAAGAATGGCCAGCGAGCACCATCTTTACGTTGTATCCTTATCGGAGACAACCCTGCAAGTGAGACCTATGTTAAAAATAAAATTATGTCTGCTGTAGAAGTTGGCATATCTGCCGAGACCGTTAAGTTTAATGCAGCCATATCTGAAGAAGAGCTTATCACTGCTATCAAAGCTTTCAATGATGATAAAAATATAGATGGTATATTAGTTCAGTTGCCATTGCCTAATTCAATGGATGAAAGAAGAGTGTGTAATGCTGTTGCACCAGAAAAGGATGTTGATGGATTCCATATTATTAACGTCGGTCAGCTGTGCTTAGATATGCCAGCTTTAGTTCCAGCAACAGCTCTTGGAGTTGTGGAAATGTTGAAAAGGTAAGAAGCCTTGTTTTCTTTCTACCTAATATTATTATAAGTTAATATAAATAATTTGATAAACTCAAAACATGTCACGACTATGTTGTCTATTGCCTTTATATAGGGCAATTATATGGGAAATTGCCTTTGATTAATTTCCCATAATTAATTCCATTTTTAGTAGTTTTAATTATATATACAAAGTAACAATAGTATTTTTAATATTGGCAGCTAGTTGGTTGTTATTGTCTCTTATTTTTCCCATAAATATTAACGGGGGTTGTATTATTTATTCAATATTGATATCTCACATTAATTTACTTTTTATGTTATAACAATTTGAGTTATCAGATTTTATGTTGTTATTTAACCTTCATAACAATATCTTAAGATATCTATCTCTCTCAGATGCTATCTATCAAGACATTTTCCTTGTACAAGAGATATTTATAACATGCAGTATTATTATTGACTTTGATATCAATGTTTATGGCAGATAGATACTTAACATGCATACCTACAATGCACATAACTCAAGATATCATAATTGTTCTAGATTTTGCACAATTGAATTATTTTGGTGTCTTACAATATTTTACATTTGATGTAGCCCAAAAAAATTCCCGAATATCCTAATTAAGTCAATACAAGTGTAACATATTATTATTTAACATCATACCTACATAATATGTTAGGATTACGAGAACAATACATTGTTCAGTGATTTTTCATCGCTTTATAACATCCTGTAAAACATAATTGGTTTAATAGATTAAATAGGCGTTCTCAAACTTACATGTGGTCTAAGCCGATGTGAAATTAACGGGTGTAAAATTTCATGATGAATGTGTAAACTTTTTGCAATCTTTTTAATTAATTAATTAAGAAATCAGATGATAGTACCCAGTTATGTATGCTAACTCAACGGACAAGTTAAATTATTATTACTTATAGGTTCAAAATTGAAACTTTTGGCAAGTCAGCGGTAGTGGTAGGCAGGTCGAAGAACGTAGGACTACCAATCGCGATGATATTGCACAGCGATAAGAACCACGACAACGGCCTAGGGATGGACGCCACCGTGACCATCTGTCACCGGTACACGCCGGCGGAACAGCTTGAATTTTATTGTCGTAATGCTGATATCATCATTACTGCCACAGGTACGTGCTCTAATTAATTCTCCTCATCTCCGTATTAAAATTAGATTGGATTAGATTAGAATTTACCTACCATTACGTCTACAGTACAAGTTAATACGTAAATTTTGTTAGGTAAACTTAGAAATGACTTGCTGTAACGTAAAGATGATTATTTTAAGTTACGTTCTATACGAACATGCATTATTTACACAACTCTAGATATTATTGACGTAAGCGGATATGTTGCACCCAATTTATTGATTGCTCAAACGCATCGCAAATATGATAGTAAAAAAACGTAATCTCTTTTTGTTAGGTGTACCGAAATTGATAAAAAGCCACATGGTGAAACCTGGAGCAACAGTCATTGACGTCGGTATAACGCGGGTCACAGATGAGAATGGCAAAACGAAATTAGTCGGAGATGTTGATTATGAAGGTAAGTTGTGTTTTGTTTCGTGTTAATATTAATGTTTCTTCATTTAATAATGTTTCTGATATATCTATTAATGTTAAATCCTTCTGTCTCACCTAGTAGATTATTCTATATAATAAACGATGAAAATTAGTTAAACGGACCATTGGTTGTTTACTTGATTATTGTTTTAACATTTTCTTTGATAATTCAATGTTAACCTTTCAGTTAGTAAATGTTATCTGCTCTAAGTCATATCATCAAATTTGTTTGTTCTGCGAACGTATTACGTCAAATTTATGATTTCCAATGTTTAATCGTTACATAGCGCTAATACGACAACATACAACGAGGATAATAGGTGTTTTAAATGCCTTTGCTGTATTACTGGTCTGATTCTTATGTATTCTCCTTATTACCTAGAGGTGAGTAAGGTGGCAGGCGCCATTACGCCCGTGCCCGGCGGCGTCGGGCCCATGACCGTGGCTATGCTCATGCAAAACACCTTCCAAGCGGCTCAACGTTTACGTCTTAACACAGAAGAATTACAGTAAGGTAGTGATATAATCACCTGTATCACTGATAATGTATTTTAGCAATGAGTAAATCGGTTCAGTTTCTGTCATATAAAGTCAAGGTTTATGAGATCCGTACACCGTCTAGATATTATACTTATTTAAACAACTGCCCCAGCAATTATTGAATATACTTATATTAATATAGGTACATGCAATATTTTTAAAGTAGCTATATTAACATTGAAATTTCTAACGACCAAATATGGTATTGTGTAACATTGCTTTGGAAGTTCAAACAGAAAATTAGTATAGATTTTTCTGTTTTAGGCAAAGTTTAACATGGAAGACGATGTTGCAGCGTCTAACAGCACGAAATGTGTAACATTGACAAATTAAGGGAGCTTTTTTCAGTTCCATTAGACTCGATAACTGATTGATTCGTTAATTCTACTATATGTTTCTTAATCTATATTGCTTTTTATCTTTTCTGGAGACTGGAATCTCCGACTATTTATCAAAAACAAATTATTCTAATGTCCTGCGCACTTTTTACATATAAGGGAATACACTATTGATGTTAGATTTAAGCATTTCTGACAAGTATTATGAAACTAGTGTTTAAGAAACTACGTTAAGTCGAAAGAGTTGTTTTCATGAATATTTTTGTATTACATTCCTAACTTGAATTTAATCGGCTGTGAACACAGAAAAATCAAATGGGAAGAATGTTTTTCCTACAATATTCTATTTCATCTTTAAAACTAATTTTGTCTTTTTTTGACTAATTACTCAAATGTAGGTAGGTACTTGCCTATAATTTTAATCTTAACAAATATCAATTCTAATCCTAATAATAACTCTATAAGCATCGTTTTCTACACTAAATGTAAACTGGCAATCTTATTGTCAAATTATTTAAATCTAAAATAATATTTTATAATTTTGTTAGCCACTGGTAACACTATTTAATGTTTATTCATACGTGCAATTTTGTATCTGTCAAAACTTATAAAATATACCACTTTTATTTAGTTCAGAAGTGTATTATCCACTGTATACGTCCTAAGTTGTCTATTGAAGTGTGTAATTGCACGTAGTTAAGAGAAATTACGATGGGTATTTAAGTTTGTCATTAATTTGATCTATGGTCATACTCTTACAATTCATATGGTACGAATTCTTTTTTAACGTATATCATTAAGTGTAGTGCAATAACACACTGTATTAAATATTTTTCTAAACTTCTAAATATTTTAACATTGCGTAAATAGCGTGACCCGCTTGACGTCATAGCCATAGGTTACAAGTACGAATATTTTTACTGATACGTACGAAATGTTTTTGTCACTCCATGTACATATACTCGTATCTGCGTGGAGTTATTTGAAGATAAACTTTTGATACTTACTTGTTATTATTTTTGCTTACGACAAGTAATCTCTAGTTTTTTTTTTATTTATACTATAAAGTTGCAGAGCAAGATAAGTAGGTGTTTTTTATAGCCAGAAGAAGCAGGCGTTATCTAAAACCTGCTTTCTCAAACCATATTTTATATTAAATTTGAAGACCTGCAGTTCGTTATGTATCTCAACAATAGGCCTAAAGTGCTAAAGCTGGCCTGTGACAAAAATATGATGGCAGCGGTATCTCCTTTTATATGAGTTGTTATTTAAAATACAATTTTTCTTTTTTTACGTAGTAAAAAAGATTTTTTTTTAATTCTTTGTAAACAAACATAGTTGTTTGTAATATACATTATACATATTATAATATATATGCATTATTCTAATGGATTTAGAAATAAAATTGTACGCCTCAGTTACCTATGCCTTTTATTGCAAATTAATCTAACTTTGACTTCAGGAATTCCTACGAACACCGAGCTGGCTTCCATATCTCCGTTGCTCTTATCATAGTGGCTAATTATATCTATAGCTAGCCCAACTTTCCTAGAAAATATATTGTGTCATGAATATAGACCTCTGAAATACTGGTAAGTATTTTTGTTGTGTGAAGAGAATAATGTACTTCGTATTGGCTAGTAGCGACTGTGTGACATACGAGTATCACTTTTAAATCAGTAGTAGGATATTCAGATATTTTCCTAATAACAAACTCAAATAGGTCCTTACATAAATTCTTACCTGTCCAAACATAACAGAAACATTAAAGATATCCCATAACTGCTCTAACGACCGTTTTGTGCGTACTAAGGCTAACTTTTATCTACACCAATATATTTAATTACGATCGTAAATCTTGATCAAAGGGCGTAACCAGATCTTATTACGGGGTTAAAGTAACAATGTAAACGTGGGACCTCTACGTGGTCACTTTACGTAACAGAATAATTACGTTATTTTGGACCTCCAACAGTCCTTAAGGACTCCAACTGCAAGGTTTTTACGACTCCTCACCCGCCTAACCGCTTAAGTATTTGTGATATGAATTCGCGCAAATATCAACCTTATGTCATTATAAATGAAGACCAAAATAAACACGCGACTTGTAGTTGTATGCTACCGCATATTAATTGAGATGATAATCATGACAATGGGAAAGTTTTATCCATTATCAGATCTCGTTTTAATAACTTTACGTATTCAATGTAGGGTGCAATTATTATAATTATTTAATCCGGTTCCACTTTAAAGGAACGTTTCGAACATTTGGAACCATGAAACTAAGCTTGCACTTGGGGGCGTGTAAACCGAACTCTCACAACATAGTTATTATTATGTTTATTATTAGTAATGTATAATTAGTTAAGCTTAGTTTTTCTCACAAATATTATAGGTTTTGTCTAAATTACTACACTATGTAATGTTACGTATGCAACCTAGAAATTTCTTTCAGCATTATGTGTATTTTCTTAGTCCGGTACGAAAACAGCGTGTAGTGTCGCGAATGTCGTACAGTAAGATCGATTGCTTCTTTGCCTCAAATGGAAGCGCTTTTAGTGCTGTATTGTTTAATCCGTGTCCATTAGTGTTAAAATTTCTGAACATTTTATTTAGCTCGGGCTCATTTACTAATTTTTTATTTATTTAAACGCTTACAGATTTTTGTTTGCCATTTACCAGTTATTACTCGCATAATATATTATTTGTATTGAATAATTTATTTAATGTCTTGCTCCACGTTAGGCTTACATTTGACAATTTGTACAGTGTCACAGTGGAAAAAATTGAAAAGCAAACCTGAAAGTGACGGCTGAAAGATTAGGAATCTGCAACCATTAGAACTCAAAAAAATATATTGCAGGTGTTTCGTATGCCTATTCTTAATTTTTAAAATTATGATTTTCAGTTTCACACAGGTCACATCGGTCTAGATCTTCGACGAGTTTTTTAGTCTTAGAAACTCTAAAGTAATAAAGTTGGTTGGTAGGTAAATTCAGAACCAATATAATCTTATATTTCATAGTAGAAGAAGTAATATAATCTTACATTTCATAGGAGATCTGAACTCTGTCGTGCTGAAGAGTGTTATATAATAATCTGTGCTCCTGACACGCGAGAACGTGCAATAAGATTGATCGTTTCTTTGCTGCGAATGAAAGCGCTCATAACGCTAGCACGGTTTAAATTGTACCCGTACAAATATGAAATCGTGAGTAAAATTTAATTACTTAGTATTATTTAATATGATTATCAAAACAACGGTTAAATTCGTTTTTATAAAAATAAAAAACACATTATCCAATAATATCGTACCATCGCCGTCCTCCTATTAATTCATGTCATTCGGAAATTACACTACAATAATGTATTTCCAGTCTAAGAATCCTGAATTCAAATGTGAATACACCTATAGATACGCAAGCCTTATCTACCCGAATTTCGTATACTCATTAGGTTGCCCTTTGGCTTACTAATTATGAAGGATGTCCAAATGAAACATAGCCCAAAAATATTTGTTAGACCGCGGTCCGTAACGAGAAATGTTTCGTAACAAAGTTTTGAAAACTCACATTTTATTCACACGCGAATATCGTCTTTATAGCACAATAAACTAGTGTATTTTTTAGCTTGTACATTTTTTAAAATTCAATGCTATCTAGCTATAATGGTCTTGCAATTAATTTTTGGTAATGTTATTCAGACGAGGTACATTGCAGTAGTCTTGTTAGGATTTTGAAGGGTTGGTTACTGTCCAGGGATTATGGACTACGTAACAAGTGTGCCAGCTTAGGGCTCGTTTTATAGCAAATACCTACATGAGGTTTAATTGTAATTTATAGGTACCTATTCAAGAACCGCAAGCCCCTTTCATAACATTAAACCTAACAAGCAGACATTGGAACCGCTTAAATTAAGAGTAGGTATGTTCACAATTTTGCGTTGTATTAGATAATTTTGTGTTGCGCTGTCTGGCGCCTTACCGTTTACTTACCTAGGTAAACGGTAAAGCGCCAGACAGATCATGAACGACCAGCAATATTCCGATTTTACACTTAAATCGGAATCGGTATTGGAACCTCAAGATTAACAATGTAATTACTTACCGTTGTAAAGAAACAACTAGACTGGTAACTTACCTATTTATTTTAGTCCATATAAGGCAATTCAATCTTGTAATGTATTATGTTGCTATACACGCGTTTACATAGAAACAGTAACTTGGGTAATACATAACTGGAAAGACAAGGTTAGTTTTTCATGAATTTACATGAATAAATATTACAGATGCGGTTAGAAAAGAAATTAACTTTATTAAATAATATTATTTTCATTGTACGAGCGTAGTTTGTAAAAGGTTTTATTTAACTTACCTTTCTGTGTAGATAGTAGAAATTCGACGAGGCCTACGATTTGTTTCTTTACAAGAAGACCGTTTAAGTAAGAAACAATGTTTGCTTATTTTTTATCAAACATTTTCCATGACCCATGAGTATGTCCATCTGTATGATCTTTTGACTTTCAAATCATCAGTTACAATTTACCAGCATAGGAATATAAGATTCCTTTAAATACATAGAAGCAATGAACAAAAGTAACTGTAGGTATATAAGAAGTTTATAAAAATACTAAACGGATATGGTAGTGCGAACGGCGACAATTGCAGAAGCCAACGAATGCAGGAAACTCCGATACGAAACGGTATTGTGTAGTATTGCTGCCTGGGGATATACTGGCTTTCGGCCGCAAGCCACTAGCGGCAGCGAGAAATCGGAGGCGACATCGAGGTTTTATTAATGAAATTAAAGCACATTAAACATCTGGTGCATTCGATATGAGTCAGTGTAATAATGAGATGTAAAAAATGTCACGTACGCCAAGAACTCGGCCAGCGATGCTTTCTTATATGTATCTTTCGAAAAAGGATTTTTTTCAACCCTATTAGTGTTTCACTGTTAGACACAGGCCGGCTTTCATAATGAGGGGATTTAAGGAAGCGCGTGACCAGGATTTGAACCCAGACCCCCAGAATGAGAGACTGAAGTCCAAATCATAAAACTATATCTACTTTAGATATAGACCATATAGTATAATTATTAAGATCCAGCAGAAGTGCTAGTATTTTTATAATATCCATCTGTATAACGACAATCTGCTTATCTATGTCTACTGAGACATTAACATTTTTGACGATAATAAAAAATATTTTCTTATCGCTGTGGAGTTGTAATACGTACCACACATTAACATGTTGCCTATCCCATCCCTAACTAGGATTACGAACGCAATAAGCTACTAACAGCCTGTAGTGAACAGGCTCTAAAAATAGGCGATGTGGCTTTAGAAACCTGAATGATATCCGGATGTAAATCCAATAGAGACTAAGTCCTTTTAACAAATAAATATTAACGTTAATTAAATAAGTAATGTTTTGGACGGGTAGTCTCTGAAACAATATAACAAGTTGGTTTAAGTAAGTTTTACGCTAATCGAACAATAAGCATTCACAGCTCATTGTACGGTGCATGATAGTAACAGGTAAATATTTTTTATTCTAGTTGATCACAAAGTTGTAAGAACCGTAATTTATTTATAATCAAAACATAACACAATACAAACACCTATAAATGTCGCGGCCTCAAAACCCCACATCAAACCATAATTGAAACATAAATAAATCGACTCCATTAAGTCACACGAACTGAATTATTACGATTCGTGCATTTGTTAAAAACCTGTACCCGTACATAGTGTGTAATTACCTATTTGATGTATTTATTTGGACCTACAGTAAGTACAACAATCGTTAGCATTTTTTATAACAAGCTTCGATAGTCGGCACAAGACGAAGACGCGTACACAAAGGTAAAACCAAATGTTTCCTCTCCTCTATATTTTTTCCTGTTTCACAAGTTTGAGTGAGAGTGCTAGGTCGTGCTGACGCACAGAAGTAGCTACGCTACAACTTAGTAATTAGTTACCAGACAGATTCGTCTTTCATAGTCTTCTCTGGTGCATAAAAACTTTAAGTATGTACAGAAATACATAATATACCGAACAAGTCAAGTTCTTATAACCATAACATGCTGCGCTCATGAATATTTTAAGTCAAATATGATTTTGTGTGCTGTTGGATATACAACAAAATGGCGATAATTCTATATTACACTCAGGAAGGTTAGCTCAATGTGGCATTTCGAATAAGGCAATAAAGCGCCTCCCTCCCGCCCTGCTAGAGACCTTAGTATTAATCTTAAACGCCCTAC
>DWDX01000696.1:0-23645 GCA_018245675.1 Agara michaeli | reverse complement strand
AAGTATTCTAGGCAATTAAAATGCTGCCCAAAGTCACTATTCCACGCGGACGAAGTCGCTGGCAAAAGCTAGTCTTTCATATACACGTTAGCAAACCAGCAACGATTGTGTTATTGACAACAGTCCAAATATGTATATTATTGTAACATTTCATATACATTCATGATGTTTTCATTTGCTTAATGGGAGAACCGTTGTTTATTTGGGTTAAATCCAATTAGTATAAAAATAACAAGATACGTAAAGACAGGATCACAAACTCTTTTTGAGTAATACGCTCATATATTTTTTTACGCGATAGCTTATACATTTTACAGAATTCTTGAATTTATTACGTATAGCTAGAAATTGTTATATACTTTTAAAATTTATTGCATTAATTTCGTCTTTATTACATGGGTATTGAAGTAACTTCTGTTGGCACCAAGGGACCCGATATGACATTTTGACCTGAGCAATATGAAAAGCAGAATTGATTGAACCATGAGACGTCATAACTGCGTCCTCAGGGTTGGAATGCGGGGCCGATATATAAAAGAATGTACGGAAATATCTGATATGAGAGCACAAACGGAAGTCAGCGTAGTGTCTATCGATTTGCAATATGTGTACGATCAAAATACGACAATTGGAATTATCACAATTCTACCACTATTATGATGACTAATACCCCCACGTTTTACCCTATTGACTTGAAGATACGGCCACATTTAAAGAATTATACGTATGGCAACAGTAAATTCTGCTAGATTATATTAACGTATCCATAAATATAATATAAAATATTGCAGATATTTCATTAAAAAATAAAATATTGCCCGCTGTAATCGTAACACCTTACCGTATCTCCATTATTTTGGCTCTATTGGCATTTTGTGGACGATTGCTCTTTTCCCCTTGGGGCAATTCCTATGAGGTTTGGACATAAATAACAGTAAATGGTTACCAACATATATAGTACCGAGAAGACCGAGTAGATATTTATGAAGTCAAATTGGAGGCTTGTAAATTCTATTAAGTTCATTATCTATACTAAAATAGACTCAAACAAGTCAGTATTTACGATACAATCAATCGCTAACGAACAGAGCATATTTCGTAATATTTTATATAAGAAAAGACGTGATTCGAGGAAAAATAAAATGTCTTTTTGCATTTTAAATGCTAGATTCTTTTTAAAACTAAATATTAAAAGTCATTTTTAAGTTCAAGCTAACGAAACACTTCATAGGAATTATAATCTGAAATGTCCTACAATTAGATGGAAAAAAATAAAGTGCTGACAGTTCACCGAACGGTCTGTGATATTTTCTATGTGACAACAGATACTTCATGAGTTTTGTATTTTTATTTTTTACTGCATGCAAGGCTAGCGTTGAAAAGCGTAGATATATCCAAAGTCCACGCATGCGTAGAAAATTCTTATCACTTTGGTCTTTATGTACTAGAGCTTTTGTTAGTATTTACAGAATACACCATTAAATTGGTATTGCTAAGCCTAAACGAAGCTTTAATTTTTAAAGAAATTTTTCCAATCTGGCAGAAGCTAAATTTCATGAAGGGTGTAAGAAAAATCAAATGTATCTGTGTTATGTGCTTTAAGTAGTACTAAAATTTGCAAATATTTTTGGGAATGCTAAATTATTTAATGGAGAATTATAAAGAATTTTGTTGTAGATAAAAAGGTATAAATAAAAAGCGAAACAGTAACCGGTTTGTGTGGTTATATCCATTGCTATCTGCTTCACCTTTAGGTTGACTGGCGGCTCAAACATTTATTGCATTAATTTCGTCTTTTGTACCTGTAAGTAACTGGTACAAGACAATTAAAATAAACCTAAGGAACATTGGAAGCATTATTAAGATTCAGAATAAATAAAAACATATCAAAATCATTGACAAAATTACTAATTCATAAATAGAGGATGTCGCGTTTACAAAACGGAAGGAAAAAAAGTATCTCCATTTTCTGTACAGCCATGGAACATTCTCGCTTTTCACAAGTTAAAAATCACTCCTCAGCTGGTTCTTCGGTTTTATCTGATATACCTACGATAAAGAATATTTTAGGTGTGATAGGTATCAAGTAACAAAGTTTTACTTCAAACTTTTGACGCATTCATTTTACCAACATAAAAATGATGTATCATTCGATTAACAAATTCATCATTTCGAGCGTCTATTTCTAGATTCATATGACCGTGTTATTTCTGTTACAGTGTAATATGTAGATGTACGATGACAGGCAAATTCAGGCAGGCAATATACGCGGTATCGATTATATCATCACTTCATCCATCAAAGAAACGTCACGATCAAATTCCGCATGATCTCGTGGAGTTTCGTATTTAAAATTATTAGTTATTCATTATCGGACAATCCGAGAGCGTCGCGTTTCTATTGATTTATTTCTAGTTACTATTATTAAGATATTGAAAAACGGATCTGTCTTAAATTTGATTTATACGAGTCGAGTTCCAATAATGAAAGCTATAAATTTTTCCTCGCTTATATTTTCGGGTCGACGTAGGTCGGAATGTTCTTGTATTCGCAGGTGTGTGTAACCTTTTACCAATTTGCCGTGGAATCGTCTGCATTGATTCTTATGCGACTTTTTATTGTCCCTACTGCATAATACATAAACTGAAAAATCTATACACACGTAAATAAAACATAAGCGTTTGTGTGTTATTTCAAGATAACTGCTTCATTGATTGAACTAGATTTTTAAAGAACCAAAATATAACAGGAGCATTACAAATGCTTCGATGGTTCGGACGTGTGGAAAAAATGGATGATGAAAGGATGACAAAATACATATACAATGTGAGTGTTGATGGATGTAGATGCCGAGGGAGGAAAGACGTTTCTACCTCGACGAAATAGGTCAATAGTGGCTGATTTCGGAGTCCAGAGTTTCTGTAACAGAATTAAACAAGAGTATAAAAATTGCGTATTGACTATATTCGCAGGTCCCGTCCCAAATTGCAGTATCTGCGGGTCGTTAAGCCTCGCCGCTCTTAGCAATAATACTGTAAACTATTCGGATCTTCAAATAGATAAACAACGTGGGCATAAAACCGTCTATTTATAAAATCTATACAAAGCTGCATAAGACATGAGAAACATAGCGAGTTTTCATACATATAAACAAGGTGAGGTGTAACAAAAATTCCCCGCTGTACATTTATTGGACGTCTGTTTCGACTTTTATTCGATTCTATTAAATGAAAGATTCGGAGTAGGCGTTATAAATAAACATTTTTACAATATGATTTATGATCGAATGAAAATTTAGCAGTTCCCATCGGGTATCAGAAGGTTACGTTTCTCTTTCTATTTATTAAAAGTAAAATAACTTTGTAACAACCTTGTAATCCATACAGGACATTAGCTGGGCGGGCAATCGGTCTACGTACTCGGATGAGATGGGCTGCTCGTAAACGATATAATAATTACGCTCTTAATTAACGTATCGTCGGTATAACCACATTCAATATATAAACTTCCTATATTTGTTCGGAGGGATGGAGTTATTACACAAAACGTTTAGGATAGCCTCCAGGACTGGGACAACGGTGGGTACACAATTGCTTTAGATTTGTTTGAAGTTCAGCTCTATTTGGGGTTGGAAATGATAAAGGGGCGTTATTAACATCATACGTATGTATGTTATTGAAAATTAATTAATTAAAATTGTTATCTCGTGTTTGTTCATATCATCGGACCTATTAAAGCGGATTTTGGCTGCAGAACACGTGTAACTAAGGTAGGTATCGAGGACCAAGTAATTTTTGATAAAACAGTTTGCATATCGATCGTAGCAGACTATAGCCTAAACTCCTCTCACTATGAGAGGATCCCCGGTTCAGCAGTGGACCAATAAAAGGGGTGGAAAAAAATCGATCTAAATAGCGTGGTTTCCAGCGGACATTACGTGAAACCATATACATATGTATATGTAGAAAAGCTAATAGAAATACAATATAAAAAAGGCGAGAAGCTTTATCATCTGAAAGAATAACGCATCTAGGACCAACTTCGAATAGGACAAATACTATCTTTTACTACCTACGTTCATACTAACTTAAAATTCACTGGACTAATGAATATTAGCTGTTCTATTATCAATACTGATAGTCTAACAAATAGCACTAACTAAACGGACAAAGGGGTTTTCTATCTATTGCTTGCAGTTTTGATACTTTTGTATAAAAAAATATGATATTATCTGGTCAAAAAATAGTCATTTCCACTTTGCTCAAGTTGTTATTCCCTGAACTCTGCAAATAGTAGTCCCATTTTGCTTAACTTATTATACCGCAACTCGATAGGCAATACGTGTACAGCCAAATTAATTGGCTTAACTCGTGATATCGAACGTTAAACTGGCTAATCTCTTACGCATATGGTATTAATAACACGACGTATCAGATAAATATCGACAGTAGGTATACGACATAACATTAACTTATTTCACAACCTCACTCATTTTATCATCGACGTAACGGCTGATTGATACGCGTATTGAACGCATTAATTGCGTTACGTTATTATGAACGTGACCAATTAGATGTTATTGGCTAATCGTTTTGTTCCTAAACAAAGTGACACAATAAGAAAATTCACACGAACCAGCTAAATCCGCGCCGTTTAGATACACTTTACAATGGAATGTTTCGTTTCGTTTTCGTCCGATTCTTTAATCTTTTGCATTGAAGACTACTTTTTTTGCACATGAGCTCTCTATTTAATTAGTTGGGAATATCGCAATACGAATAAGACCCGAGGGGAAGTTGATACGTAATTTAAAATAATTTTAACGAATCGGCTTTCGGAGGAGGTGATACTGCTGGTTGACTTAGCCTACCTACATTTATCTAAAGATTTCTTTTTTGTTTATTTCTTTATTATTTTTGTTGTATTTTATCGTACGTTTTTTGTTGTAATTTGTGTGTTGACCGTTACGGGACGGTATGGTCGCTCTGCGACAGTCCTTTAAAAATTAAAAAAAACGAATAGGCGTTAACGCAGTATGAAGCTGTACATTGCAATGTACTATGTAGCATATACTATCGATCCATATCACTGTTTCTCAACAATTGTTATGTCACTACCCACTAAAAAAACGAAAAGTTAAGTAAAATCCTTCCGATCCCTTCACTATAAAAGCATTTAATATGATCTGATAACAGTGTATTAAAATTCATTTCTTTAATAAACGAATCTTGTGTATACAGGTGTAATATTTTGACTCCATTTAATAACAAACGTGATCTCCGCAGGGGTAGTGTCCCCCAGTTGAGAAGCGATGACCCACAATGGAGCAACACGTTGGAGAACTCTCTTGTTAACGAAACGTTACCCGGTTGAGTTGTTTTAGAAAACAACGTTTTATTTATGCATTGGATATTATAAGTGAAATACCTACATTTCTACATCATACAGAGTATAATGCTCATCTAGAAATGTGAACTATTTAAGGATATTCAGTTCATGGAAGGTCACCCCAAAAGGTGATATACTTTAATTTTGTCTCCTGAAGAATTAACAACGTCAACAACATACCGTCACGCCAGGTCCCTAACGGGGCAGGCAGAAAGCACCGATTTTTTTTCTGAATTAAAGATACCTACTTATAAGCGCTTAACAGAAGCATTTAACGATTGCATGTTTTCTCTTAGTTGGCTCATATATGGCATTATATATGTATGTGTTTGACCTTGACTGTGTGGTCTCTGTATTCTGCAAATAGTGCATATTGATAATAGATATAGTGCTAGCTACCGAGGCCGTCAATGACAAATCAATATATCAGATACGAAGATAGTAAGGGTACTTTAGATTAAATTAAATAAAACGTAATGGAAAACTGTTTAATGAATAAATATTTTAATAACTAATAGATTCTAAATAAATATAATGTTAGTAATTATGCTTAAGTTTTCTAATAGACACGTATCCAACGTTACGAGTGTATGGACGATTTAATAAAGGAATATTCCCAATGCATTCGATAAACTTATGCCATTCATTGGGTTTTCAATGTCCGTCGTATAAACATATTAAATTATAAACAATTCTTGTTAGTACTACGGGCAGTTTATTGCGTAAATAGTTTACATTCGTTAGTATTCATATTTGTTTGTGTATTTTCGTTACAGGGCGTGTAATTAAATGTTCATTTACTATTTATATAAAGTTCTTCCTTGCCAATTTATCTAATCTTATTCACACGAGCGGTCTATTGTGCAAATTTTCCGAACTAACTGTGCTGAGGATTTGTTTGGATTAGAAAAAAGTAACTTCTTTAACGTTCAATAAAGATTGAATTAGAAATAGTTATTTTTTTGTAATGTTACATTAAGAGGTGTGTTACTTATTTCTTCCTTTCTGCCTAATTCGTATTTGAAATTTTGAACATTCCTGATTTTTTTTATATGAAATAAAAATTAGCAAACGAGCAGTAGGTACTTACAAGTGGCCTTCGCCTCTAAGGATCGGCTCGGTCCATATGACTGAAATTAAATGGTCGCCACCCGTGCAACTGGCAAATACGTTCGTTAGATTGAAATACAAACTGTTTCAATAACAATACCTCGACTAGAAAATAGAAAATATAGAAATACTTGTACCTAGATGTGGCTGTGGTACTGGCCGGGCGATAAAGCCGCAAAGATGTTTCGAGTTGGTACTAAATATTATTGCTACAGAGCCTCCTAATCATAAATCTCTGAAAGTCAATATTTATATAAGCTTTTACTATAGGTTTTTATAAGATATTTTCATTATGACGGTTAAAGCATTCATTGTAACAAAATAATGAATTCAGTTACAGTAATAGTTGTGGGATCGAAATTCAACTGTTTATTTAAATTGATAATTATTTATACCCGTATAAGCTTTAAAGGTTTTACACTATTTAATTACAAATTTAAATGTACATAGGTACTTTCATCAAGCACTCAACGCGTCCAATTTAGACTTTGTTTAATAAAGGCAGGGGAATAAGTTAAGCTTTATGAACAAGCCGCCCGATATACTTAGGTGTGGTTATTTCAATAAGTATCTTTATTGTATCGTGGAGTGCCTCCCGTAACGAGGTTTGAGCTCGCTTTATGACCAGTTTTATAGCTGGATTGCGCAGTCACTTTACACCGCCGGTCTTAGTTCGATACGTATACGCGACAAAGTTTTGTTTACGATGTCTCTCAGTGGATCTCTTAATCCTCGTATCGATTCCGTTATGTTAACGTCATTTGAAATGTTTGATATTATAATATTCTACAGGATTAATAATTAATAGGACGCTAAGAAAATCGGTTAGTAGCACATATGCTATAAAGAACGTAACAACGTTATAATAGTAGACTTAATAAAGTATAGAATAAAAATAATAATATAATATAATAAAGTTGTTGTAAATTCTAAAATTATGTAAATCCTCGCGAAGAAGTTCAATTATTTCATGTGCGATATTTCAATAAGCATTTTTATTGTATTACTATGTTCCGACGCGACGAGGTTTGAGGTGTAATACGTTGTCGCTTTATACCGACATATTGTATATCGGTAAAGTTTTTTACGATTTCTCTCAGAGACGATAGATAAATCTTTTACATTTATTAAACCTGTCAACAACCCAGTTTACTTTCCACTGCTTGGCACGAATCTCACCCTCAACCGAGGAAGGCCTGAAGCATACTCCACCACACTGGTCCAATGCGATTTCACGGAGATACGGGCTGCGGTAGCACTCCGAATCACGGTTACCGTCGTAACATTTGCTACTACCCGGTATCCCATTCCAGTGCAAACCGCATTTGGTGTCGCCTACGATGACTGTCATATCCTGTCCACGTTCCGTCGCAAAGATGCCTTCCAATGTAAAGCAGCGTTACGGCTACCAGCGCCTCATCGGTTACTTTTATGTCGTTTATAAATTTTATGATGCGGATGTATTAGCAAGCGGCGGCAAATAATCGCGTTGTTGCCACACATTTAGTCAAATCGTTCGTAGGCGCGGTGTATTCGGGCGAAGACGAATTCCTGTCGGAGGACTGTCAGTAAATACGAGTAGGCGCGCATCAAACGGTTTTGTCTCGATAAAATTTGCTCGCTTGATCACGCCTCACCAGTTCGTACGCGATCGCTTCCTCCATTTTATACGCAGTTATTTTTTCAATCATTGTTCCAACGCCGCAATCACGGATTAATTTTGTTTAGTTGCTAACGTGTCCAAGTAGGTATGTCTTATATATTCATCGTCGTTTAAAGAACACCAACTTTCACTGTGAAAGTGATGCATACGTATACACACTTATCCTATGCTATGTATAAATAAAAACATTATCAGCAATCTAAAGATTACTGACAGTCTCGAGCACCTGAGCCTGCGGAGAAATATTGCTTCTCTGTGTGCGTTGTAATGTTTCTCGCGCTCGTTTTTCCAACAATGTGCAAAGTTTGGAATGGGCTTCTCTCTGCCGTATTCCCTATGTGGTTTGACGTATGTGTGTTCTTTAAAAAATACTCTTATTTCTGTGACCAAGTATCTAACTGTTATAAAAACATTTGCATTTCGGTCTAAACGGTGTCACCACAGGTTACACTTTTAAATTAATTGATAATATATATATTATAAGTACGTAAAGGTCGGCTTATGGATTTTTGAGAAATTCTATTCCCAAACGTTTAGATGTAGGTATATAATTTGTACTAGGTGTGGTAGGAGTTCAGTTTGTACAATGATTCTAAATGCCCAACATACATATAAAAACATATACATAGTTTTTAACTACCATTCGACTGAGCTTTGAAATTCGCAATATTATTACTAATATAAACATGTAGTGCTTTAAATATTTATCAGAAATTACGGTCCAATAAGCCTTAACAGCGAATATGTTGCGACACTATTATTTTTCAATTACAGTTGATGGCACGGAGCTGCAAATTCTTTCAAAAGCGACACTCGGTTCTGTAAACTTACGTGCGGTTATTGAATAAGTGCCTTTATTGTATCGCGGAGTGCCTGCCATAACGAGGTTTGAGCTCACTTTATGACCGCTTTTATAGCCGGACTGCGTCGTCACTTTACATCGGGACGTTAGTTCGTCACACATGACGACAAACATTTGTTAACTACATCCCTTAAAAATTAATTTTCACGAGCTTCCGTTGTCACTACTGAAATAATAATGCGATACGATGAGGTGGCTCCTAAATATGTATTATGTTTTTCTCATCAAAAAGAGGTCCTTTTTGTTATCATTATTGATATCAGACGAAATTTTAATTTTTAAATTCTATGCAATTTATAATATTTGGTTTTCCATAAAGTGTAACTGGCATTGAAGAATTTAACCATACCTCAAGATACTACTTGAAACAGGCTACGTAACAAACCATCCTAAGAAAGGGAAGCCTCATTAAAATGTTTCCACGGCACATTTTAGGGCCGATCGCACCCGGAGTTGGTTAATTATTGTGCAAACACCTCAGAACTTTGAGTTCGCCAATAGAAATATATAATTAAAAATTTTTGAATCACTGGTACATTGGTCTACTGGTTAGAGTCCCTGACTTCTTAACCGGGGTCGTGATTTTGATTCTCACAGAGGAACGACGAGGACAAACATTGTGATACGCACATTTATTGTGTGCGCCTGGATGTAATAAAAATAACTATATAAGCATTATAAGCTATGTATATATATACGAGTATGTTTAGCTATCCAGTTACCGTACTTAGGCATTTAATTGCTTCGGAATCAGATAGTCCTGTGTTGCATTGTTCCAATTACTGTTATTATTAGAGAGCAAGAAAAATGATGTACAGGAATATCTTGCTCGTGAAACAAAGTCTAAGCGCTTGGTTCAGGTGTTTGAGTGAGTGGGGGCTAGTGCTTGTGGTTTATAAGTACGTGGTTGTTCCCCCTCAGTGTTAGCTTAGTTTGTACGTGATCAAATTATACGTACAATTATGTCGAGGATTGGGGATTCAGATTACTAGTGCATAACATTTTCTGTATGTACATCTAATTTAGTTATCTTTTCAATCTTGAATCGTAGTCACACGCTCTACAACGTTGTAACAGTTCTTAAATTGGCTTTTGTAGTGTACAATTTTGAAATTGACGTGAAGTTATTATAATCAGTAAAAAAATATTTTAATGTGACGTTTGTATAATTAACGTCATTTCTTATTTTCCCCCAAGAAAAATCTGTTCGGTTTGAAATGGTTTGAAAAAGTTACCGTTTCGGTTGATATAATAAAAAAAATTCAAACATTGGTTGAAAAATTTTTGCTATTGTTGAGTTAGTAAAAACCTTTCAATTAATTATATAATGCGAGTAATAGTATAGTATAGTAATAGTAAGGTAGGTAACGGTTAGTGATTTATAAAAAAGGTTTGTCTAAATGGTTTTTCTACTTCAGCAATTATGAAAAACAAATTCATATCCAGTTCAATTGTTAGTTCAGACTGTTTGCATACTACCCACGACTGGCGAAATGACGTAAATGGCATTTTATAACCGTTGTGGCATTATTTGCTTTTATATTGTGTTTAACCTTTTGCACACGATGTATTTTGAATGATCAAGTCGCCGCGTTTATCAGAATATTGACGTAGGTTACTAGAACATCGCTGTTTAAAAATATATTGACTATAGCAATGATCCCGAACTATTAAGAGGCATATATATTTGCAGTTGAAACTTTTCAGGCTATTACTATAAATTATGATTCGAAGCTTAATCCACTAATATGGGACAAACACAACTTACCTTGCCGTCCCAATGCAGGACGAGAGGTGCGTGTTAGCGCAAACTGACGTAATATTTCAGTGAATATTAAAAGCTATCTCAAGGTCTAACTGTTGTTACAAACGATATAAACTGGGACCGATTGTGTGTGGCCGACATAAAATGTTGTCAGAAACTGAAATCCAGCCTTGTGCCACCGGCAGCCAATATTTCGTAACTTGACATACAATACATATACATAGCATACATAAATACATAGCACATAAACCATCCTTTAATAGATATGGCATAATGTTTTGATATTAATATTTACTTAACACATATTATTATTTAATGAGTAAACCAAAACTTCTCATTCCACAAAGCACCTATATCAGAATATAATCCTACGGTCTGATCTTTAAACTTTAACACGTTTCATGGTATTAAACATGGTTATTAATTATAAAGTAATATCTAGTTACTAACATGTAAATGGAGCGCTCGTAGACCGAACGTGGATACACTTTGCAAACGATCGGTATTTGTATGAAATACAGCATGCGACAAATTTTCACGAGCATTTCTGTGCATCGAAGAGCACAAGTGACAGCAATATCGTTAGATGGTAAAAACGGTTTCAAAACATCTGACAAATGGGTTGGTCGTCAACCTCTGGAACGGTCTAGCGGAGTATAGGGCAGATCTCCAACAGTTGCGAAAGAAACCAGTGCCTAACGGTTATAGACATATCTCTGATATTTGTCATTACTTTCGTAAATGATGGGCTAGCAATATTAAGGTACAACTTTTTGCGAGCAGAGAACTAACGAAGTAGTCTTTTTTGATGCTACTAGTATTTGAGAAGCCTAATTATGAGCGTCATTAAAAGTATCTCTTACACATTCTATTCTATGCACATTCTGTATGAAAGTGACGTGAGGAATACGTGCTATATTCCTTAGGACCATCCTTGCATACAATGGCATATTATAAGACTAATGGAAGCTGATCATCAGAAAACTGAGGAGGTTCCAAGGTATGAGTTGCAAAATATTACATAAAATTAATGTTGATTTATGGCTTTTCGAATATCATGGTAGTTTTCTTCTTAATCTTATTAAATGTTTTATTTATATGTATATTAACAAATATTTGTGTTACGGCTATGCAATTCGACCCAATAGTTTCATGTATAAGTTCCAAAGCACATGTTCTTTGCTTCTAGCACATCTTATCCTTCTTGCATTCTGTGTACCATCGTGTAGTTTATTTTCAAGATATAGTATTCCGTAAGTAATTTGAATAACGTGTCAAACATCGACAACCGTTGATTCCCGGCGAAGACAGCTGGGCATTATCTGAGAATTCACTTGTTGTGTTTGTAAAACGTTAATATTTACAGTACATGATTTACTTGCGTTTGGGTTGAGATTGCGTATTAAATATTACGACCAGTATCCCTCGTTCGCCGATTCCTGGCCATTTATGTGTTTGCCCTGTTTACCCTATTTCTAAATATAATATTTGGAAGACTCAACCATCTGCAGACCGAGCTGGAAGGTTGTGCACTGGAAATACGTTTGTAGAGACAGGATAGCTTTTTTAACTTTTTTTACTGGCTTCTCAACCAGTAGCATTCTGTACTAACTTGTTTTAAAATGATTTGACTCCCGTAATGATTGACTGGTGGGTTCTAGAAGATTATATTATGTATAATCGCATTGAAAGCCTCCGACAAAAGTAAGGACCGATTTATTGTGGAATAATAATCAATAGGTATAACTTACTTCTGATGGATGTACTTAGGTATTCATTTTAATTTTTAAAAATACATAAAAAGGTCCTTTTCTAAGACACTCGTTCGATTCAAATGAAAAAGAAGTCGTACAATTGTCTGTGGCCGGCTATAAAAAATATATATTATATAGTTCATGTTTGAAGGGCGTAGTACTTAAGGCGTTTCAAATTGATCTTCGGGGTGGTACTGCAGTCGTGTTTGACCTCAGATAGAACTAGAGTGCTAATTAACTTTGCTTTTACTAGTCTAAGGATTGTTGCGGATAGTTAAAGTTAAATGTGTTGTATGTATATTAGCTCTATAAAGTTTTATGTAAATAGTCCTTAGTAACAGTTATACATAATTGTACGCAGAGATGGGGCTTTCCATCATTTGTAAATAAACTGTTGCTTCTATGTAGTGAAATAGTATTTAATAACACCGGAACGTCTTGTAAATGAAAGTCCTATTTGATTTTAAATTTGTGAATGGGCTTTAATAACAAAATGAATGCTATGAATTTAAGATGGCATGTGAGCTACATTAATTGTAATATTGTTTCATTTGCAAATATTTTATTTGTCCATACTTGAAGAAGAATAAACAAGTAGGCAGCCACAAAAATGATAATCTAGCCATCAATAAGTGCGAACGAGTTTCTCTATTGAATAATTGACTTTGCCTTGATAAAATACTGACCATTATCAACGTAAACAACTGTAATAAGTATTATTCGTCGTAAAATACTAAGAATAATTCGTAGGTAACTAAGAATGATTATTTTGTTACTGATAATAGGAAAGGAAAAGGTTAAACGTTATTATTAATGCCAATAATACATTAATTTGCACGTCTCCAAAGAATGATGCGATATGGGCGCAAGGCGCAATATTAAAGAATTGAGCAAATAGCGCTCTCAATACCAGGGTCACTGAATAATAACTTTACTTATGAACTCCTTAATAATTAAAAAGTCAACACCATATAATCAAAAAATAATCATGAAAACTTACGTTCTGTTTGAAAAAACAGTCCGAAAAGTAGCGGGAAACTTCACCGAAACTTTGAACACTCACTGTGTCACACTGAATGGTTTTTCTCTAACGGTAGCATTCTTAAAAACATGTTCAATATTTTAATGTAGCATAGTACATTTATATGGTTCAGTCGGATTAAATTTATCTGAAATATAATCGGGAGTAAACACGGAGCCAACGCGCGTTAGCATTCGCTGACGGTCGGAACTGTACTGAACCGTCTCTGAACTCAACTCGTTTCAGAACTTCAGTTATCTATCTATTACGCCCTACGGTCAAGCAACTCAACCTTTATCTAAATTGAATAATACGCATCTACTTTTGATCTCATCAATCAGTGATAACGGTCTAATCGGAGTTCGGTAATAGTAATATCACTAACTTCCGCAAATACAAATTAACTTTTTCTATGGAAAACCTGAAACGATATTTGATTAATAAAGTGTATGAACATTCTTTATAAGTTTATTATAGATATATACATACTTTTTAGTCCCAGATATCATAACAGGCGTGCTATAAGATCGAATCATCTGTGCGTGTCTGTTTGTCTGCCTGGGTTTCTGTCTGTGGCATCATACGAGTAGCTCTTAAATGGGTTAAGCTATTTAAATGAGGTTTTTTGAGATGGAAGCGGATTTACTTGCGGTCGTTCTTAAACATAATCGATTAAGCAGTTTAGACATCATCAGCTTTATTCAGAGTTGCGGTAGAGATCCTAGAGGAATAATGGGTAGATGTACGAATATTTACTTCATTACGGACTTTTAATATAATATTTATTTTCCAGTTACTTTTTAAATGAATATTGTATACCTACACTCATTTTCAAGTTGTATCCTTTGTTTTCCTCGATGTAGGTATTTCTAGGTGTTAGTGACATATTGAAAAATTACCATAAAAGTACCGAACCTAGCATATGGTTGATTATTCTTAATGTACAGGGTATTGCTGTTATATTTTACAAATTATTACAATCTTGTACATCTCACATTATGACGGGACTTTCCCTCTTCTCTCCCACTCCCACATTGTGCCAGTAGAAGCAATTCTAAAAACAATTGTTTTTGTACAAAAAGACGTTACAATTGTTTTTCTCAGAGCTACGGATATGAGAAAAGCAGGAAATCACATGTTACGAGGCAACTTCGTACAGCTTTATATATTCAACAAAATGGAATTCCCTGTCGATCTATACTTTTCTTGATATGTATAACTCGGGATTGTACAAAACAAGAGTGAATAGGCACCTTCCAGGCCGCCATGCTACATCCTATTGCACCTCACTTAATTTAAGGTGAGGTCTTTGCCAAGCGCAAGCCAAATAAAAATAAAATCGTTGATGTCCTCAAAGAACCTGGTTTTTACAAGCAGCATGTAACCCCATGTAGAATAAATAACACTGGTATGTAAACCCATGTAGAATAAATAAAACTGGTTACGAGTGTTTCAAATTACCTTATTATTCCATTCAAAAACATTATACAATTCTTGCTAAACGCGGGTTTCGGAGACTAGATTTAGTTACAAAGGTCAACATATCTGTTGTCACAGCAGTTGCTTTAGTTTTCCACCCATTACCGTCCACCTACAACAATATTATTAATATGAATATATAATAATATAATAATATAAAATAATGGATATTATTAATATAAAATAGAATATAATAATGATTATTAGTCCGTTTACACTTTACTAGGCACGACATATGGGTTGACTGGTAAAGAATGCCACTAGGCTTTAAGACCTTTGTATGTATATACTATGTATGTATATCTATGTATATCTTAACTTTTTAAATAAGTAAGTACTTATTCGAATTCAAAAGAATCAGAAAAATCTTGAATAAAATGAACCACTGTTGTAAACTAATGGAGAATCGTGAAAGAAATACTTTTGCGCATAAAAATGTTATCCACATTTTACGATGTTATTCGTAATATTTTCTCACGCTGAAAGCATCACTCGAGAAGCTTACCAAGAGCTGGATGACGCCGTTACAAGGCATACTATTATTTAAGGGCATTATTACTGACACGGAGAGCCTCTCAACAGATCAAGAGGTCCCGAGTGCCTCTTGGGAGCCACGAAGGACTGAGCCAGGAGTCTGTTACAGCGATTTTTTTTATTAAGTTCTTGTGTCATCGTTTTCATTTTGATCCCATAGGCATGAAATTAGGACGTACAGAGTGGTTAGAAAGTGATGATGGATAACCATAGGATTTCACCGTAAGCAATGCGAATTTGTACTAACAGTAACAACAACTAAAGTATCTAAAATTTTAAAAGAGTATTTGTGAAAAAGAATCTTAATGTATACATAAAAACAACATAACTATGTCATATGTAGTTTTCATATAGATATTAAGATTTTTTTAAGGGATATAACTAAACTTATTTGTATTCTTGGACCAGAATTAAGTCAAGGAAGTATAGACAAACTGAAAATATTTACGAGTGCTATAGAAATAGGACGATAGTATTGACATACGACTCTTTTGCTGCTTAGTTGACTTTTGAACTACATGTATATCGATTATGTGTTATGCTGATCTATTATTCAAAAGAACCGCTTAAGCATCCTTTTGCCACTTAAACATTTAAAAGATAAAACATTCTCAACCCCTTGTCATCAACTTCACATTATCGGGTCGAGGTCTTTGTAAATCGATTTTTATCCCTCCATAAGTATTTTGTTGTAATGCAACTAAAGTACCTGAAATGGGAAATCCTATATGTGCCCAAATAGTTGGTAAGAAATAAGTTTAAATGTCTTAATTGGATCTTAATGTAACACATACTTAATTCATGTAGTCTTGTAACTACTCATGTAAATAAATAGATTTTATGATGGACTAGACTTAACACACCTGCGAATAAATTATGAAAAACTCTAATGTGTGTAAGTTCCCTCATGTTCCCTCAAGTGATACATAATTTTGAAACGCAGATGGTTATGTTTTGTAGCATCACGAGTTCATGTCACGGTTTGAATCCGATACCCTCCGAATAGAAGATTAAAATTTTAACTAATCGGGTGTCACTGCTTCTAATATTTGGTGTATGGTCATCATATTTTTTATAATGATCTATATTAATTACGCCTGTATATGGGCGAATGGAAAATAGAAATTCCTTATTCCCTATGATTCCTTTTGAGCCTTCCCGATTATGTATACGAAAGTCGAAAACTCATTATCTACTCATTATCTTGTTCTGTTTTTTCCTCCAAATACGATGAGTTTCTGAGTCAAAATAGCGATTAATGATAAGCTACACAAATAATTATAACTGTAACGTTTATTTATGTGAATAAATATATAAATTACTGATGTAAATAAAATAATAATAGTTATTTTGATTATTATAGATGCTCGTAAATACATATAAAGATGTGGACAGATTTTTATTCCAAAGGATTTACTATGCAGCTTCAAATTAAGTGATAATCACTTAATGTAATGTACGTACGAGAAAATTCCAGTCGTATGCTATTTAAATCTAAGAGGTGAGGATGGGCACTGTAGGTCTCTATATGGTTCTGACTTTATTGCGTTTCGCCGCAAAGAGCCAAGTTCAGTATTTGAGTTAGAAGGCTTCAATTAAAGTGCGAACACAAGCAATATCGAACTCCTTGGTGTCAATGTTTGCAATGTTTAAATGTGATACTTTATGTTCTTAGATCGACTAAACATTTATCGGTGACTCTGATTCTGTAGCATTGTAATCTTTCAAATATAATGTCACGCTCTTATCTATATAGACTGCAATTCTTTTTTAATTCGGCGATGAATTTACCCATGAATTACGATAACTTAATTTTATTTAGTATATAGTTTCTTTTATTTACATATTCTCTTATTTACCTCATTTTTCTATTCGTAGATGTTTTGAGTACTCTCACCCAAATATATAATATGTAGAGCGACTTTAAAATTTTTAGAATGAAATGCCCTTTGAAGTAGATATTAAAACTTAATTTAACTTTTCTAAACACTTCATAAAAATAAATTTCTCCCTTAATCTCTCAGGATCCTTTACAAAGTTTCGTTTGTTCTGAGATATGCTTAAGTTTTTTACAACTCTTAAGTTGTCTGAATTTTTAAAAATTCATTTAAATGTAATGTTGCGTAACAGAGGGTGGTCTTTCAAAGCCGTAACGCATTGGTGGCTCCTTTAATATTGTTCATCCACAGACGATGATCACTTTCCATCGCATGGCTTGTTCGTTTATAGACAATAAACTCATCTTAAAGACAGGAAAATCGTCCTTAAAACATACTTTTTAATAAAATGTAATAAAACATACCTTTTTTAAAGAGCTATCGTTGATCGCAAGTGTTAGCTATTACTGTAGTGTCTATGGTGTATATATCGGATGTAAAGGGTCGCTGTTAAAGGGCGCATAAAAAATAAAACGAAAAGTAGGTACCTACTCGAACGCAGAAAAATATTTGTTGACAGAAAATGCAATTAACTACATGTCTTTGAGTTACCACAGGAGGATCCGTAAAAGCCAAATTCGGCACTCGGTTGGAACGATCCAATTTAAGCGGGAACAAGAGCAATTATTTATCGTGTTTTTCAACACGCGTCCCGAATTTGGTCGAAGCAAATACTGTTTTGTGGAATGATTTGTGGAATTGCACTTTTATTTTATATGTTTAATCTTCATAACGACACGTATTTCGTAGCGATATGTGTAATCGTATAGAAGTGCTATTTGAAACGAACCGAAAAAAGTTTCAGATATCAAGATTGATACAGTTATTAAAATAGTAAAAAAAATCGTATTTTTTAAACAACTTTAGTTCAGTTTCAGTTTAACTTCAGTTACAAAGAAGTCACGAACGACCATTTATTCGTTCTGAAATTCAACAATGATCAGTATTAAGTGGTGTTCGAAGCTTTTACGAGTAATAGACATGTAATTGTGAGTGAATATACATAACACAGTGGTAAAGCGGAAATTGAACGGAGCCTTAAAAGACGTGTACAAATTCGTTGCAACAATGACAATCAGATTTCGGATGTGGCAAAGCTTACAATTTTGTTTACATCGTTCTATTACGGTATCTAAGTGTTATCGCCGAGTAAAAGGATTTTCTTGGCTTTGACCCGACATCTATGAAAGCTAATGAAGTTATGTAACTCGTTACTCTTTCGGATTTGCTCAGCTTAGTCTAAATGGGCTTATATTACAAAGCCATACATGTTACGTAACTATCTAATGCTTTTAAAAGGGTAACCAATTAGTAGCTATTACTGAATGGCTTACGTTTAAAAGATAACATGATCGACTTTGCTTGTTACATTTATTTTATTGATATACTTACTTTATTGTTTCATATTATTGGCAAATTCGTACCTATTTATAGCAATTCTCTATTGGTATGCTTTTTCGTTCATAAATCATTTGGTAGTTTGATGGATTGTACTATTTTAGCTTTTGTAAGTAAATAAAAAGGTAAAATTAATGCAACTGTTAAGGATCTATCGCTATTCTTTGCATCTTCCACGCACTTAGCACCTTTACTAAGTAGCGACGCTTGCGTTATTATGTACAGTTTTGACAGACATATGCTAACACATGAAAAATTACAACGTAATCTTCAGGATAATCATGTCTGTAAGCGGTCTCAGATATGCTTTTAGTTCTATCTCAGATCGGATACAATATAGTAATTGGCTACATTGATTCATTATTATTTCACAGATAGCCGTGTGATAATTCCGTAACATAAAAAAGCAAAGCTCTCCTTAATTATATTTTATTACGTCGTAAAGTTTTATACCAATGTACGTGATGTCAATGTTGTTGCTAGTATTATTCTGTAAATAAAGTGGAGGAGTGGAAAAACAAACGCGATAAATAACAGTGCTTGTTGTAGGAGCGTATATAAAATTTTCTCTAAGCCAAGTTTCTTTAACTCGATACAGTCAAGGGTAGTTTGCATAGAAAATAGGTTGCACGCGGATCAATATTCAATCGCATATACACCCATGGTTTCCGTCGCAAGTACGAACATATATGTACATATTAAAGTTGTGACCTGTTTGTCACGATTGCTTTACTTCGCAGAACTGTCGAAAGATACGTACAAACATTGTAAACGTATTATACATATGTAACATGAGTATTGTTTACACAAATATTGTCAATGTTAATGAATAAAAAAATTATCAAGTATTGCTTCCTATCGCAATAATAACAAGACGAGAAATTGTAGTTCAGTTATTTATCATTACAACCTCTTCAAAACTGTTGCTATTATTTTCATGTGCGAATCATGAACTATTTCGAAAATAACAGATCTGTTGCAGCCGAACCTCGTGTATATCTTGCCCCCGGGACGTACGGTTGACACGAAAGACGACAAAAGGGACAATTTGGTGACGCTTTAGTCTAGTAGGTATAGGAATAAGTAGAACGCGTTTATACGGCATATAGATGGGAGTTTCCTCCGCCACATGACAAAATATAAAAGCTGGATTAGATAAAAGTTCTCATCTGAATATAGTTCTGTTTAGCCAGCAGTAACCAATGGTTATCCCAGTGAGCAGACGTGTGTCATTGCAATATGGTTTCGAAAATTTCAAACTACTATTTAGAAAACATGGTGATATGTGACTTGGCTTACTCTTTACCTAGTGACCTACACATTTAGTACCTATGATTGATTTCGCATTTATTAAGAAGGATACGGTAAGCAATTTCAACAGCCACTTTCTATACTTGACATAGGTTTCCTTGAGGTTTTTTCATAAGGCCTTCATTACTTTATATTGCTTTGTGACCGCGTATATAACTTTGTTGGGAATTAAATACCTAGGTTCTTGGGTGCCTCAACATAATTTAGTAATAGTTCAGAGTCAGAATAGTTTCAAAAACATTTATTCTGAAAACAGAAAATTGTATCTGGGATTTGGGTCGTTTTTCTTAAGCATCCTTACACAGTTCACATATTATATGCAATTTGAGCGTAAGAGACAATTCAATACGATCACAAAAAATACTCGTAACTATTGGATATTTTTAAAAGCAGTTGACACCATTAAAATACTCGTAATAAACTTTTCGCTCACCTATAAACACCAAGTCGACTACTTGCCGATTTTAATTGGAAAAGCGCAATACGACGTGAATGACGATAGTTATTAAAAATAATCCAATTTTGAATATAAATTACTATGTGAATCTCACGAACAATCCCCTTAATTTATTGAACTTGAATGAAATTCAATAATTGCAAGTTAAAAAGAAAATTTTGAATTATCCATACAACATGTCCGAGAAGAATATAATGATATAGTGACAGTAAACGCAAACCATACAAGCTTGAAATTCCTATTTAATTTTATATGGATTATACACACACGTATTGTGTAAATCTTTTTGAAATTGTAACAATATTAAGTGTCTTTATAACAATATATACAAGAAAGCCGTTTTTCATGTAGATAGGTACACATATATACATACTATATATTTTATATTTCCATGAACACTACTTGTATTTTGCATTAGTGTAGGTACATACTATAGGTACTATACTTTTTGTGTTTCTATGTATAACTTTGTTCAACATAAAGTTATGATACCGTGGAAATGTATGTCAGTTAACGTTTGCCGTATCATAATGTAAATTTTGTATTTTCCTTGCTTCCACAAGATAGCGGTATTATTATGATTGACAGTTCCATTCTCAAGAGCGCCGAAGAGTTACCGGCGCGTTCCAACGAGCGCACAATGTAGTTCAATGGCAAGAATTGGATCAGGAAGCGTATATTATGCATTATCATATATTCTGCACTATCATATATTATGCACTATCGTGACCTTATGATCCATATGTAAAAAAAAATGTTCTTTCAATTGATATCGAATTGGTTCACTTTAGACTTTTTCGTTAATTGTTTTTTTTTAACTTTTTTTATTGTTCCACTGATGGACACGGATCTCTTCTCGTTGTGAGAAGGTTTAAGACCTTAGGTTTAGACTGCACGTCTCCAAAACATTGTATATTTTATAAAATTTATACGATAATAAGTAAGTTAAATAGCGTTATCAAGACGTATTGTTATTGTAATTTAACATGCGATAAAACTTCATACAAGATTAACCATTTACTTTGATAGATAATAAACAAAGTTTACGATTCCAAATTGTTGTTTGTATTTCAAACTTCGTGAATTAATAATTACTGAATATAAATAAGAAGATGTCTCGATCTATTACATAAGCAAATAACGCCTTTTCCTAATATCCAATTTTCTATTAGGCACAACTACTATACCAGACAAGAACACGAAACTAATGTCCAGATTACACTTCTAAAATAATTGTCCTAATGTCTAATTGACTGACTGAACTCATGTCTCTCTGCACGGTAAGTGAACATTAATCAAATCGTCAAACAATTTGTGTAAATATTAAAATGATTGGGCAAAAATTGTCTTGTCTCTTGAAATAACAGTAACTGTGAGCGTTTGCGTCACGGTGCGTCGCATCAAATTCCTATTATGTATCTAGATAATACTCGAAAACTGACAAAAAAATGATTTATCAGTTCCATAACATCTATACAAGTACCGACGTGTTCTTCATCATGATCTAACAAATCTTGAGTACTTGCCAAAGTAATAACAATTAAAGTATGAATTATGATTATTTGTGGTAATGACTAAAATATATTTTATCGTTAACACATATTGTGCATTATGATACTTTTAGAATACAGTGTTAAAGATAAAATTAGGTAATGCATTGTAATAATATCAAACAAAATGTACACTTATACTTATTGTTAGCTGTGTATAATATGTATACGGTCAAAAATCTCCATACTCGTAACAAATAAGTACCTACTTCAAAAGACGCTCAATTTCTTCCACGAAAAATATTATTTGAGCATTATAAAGGTTATGTTCAAATGTATATGATTATGGATCCAGTCAAAACAGAAAGTTACTGAGAAAAGTTTTATAGAAGCGTTGCCAAACTGCCAGCCGATGTTGGAATTTTCGCAATATTTGTGGGAAGCGTCACATGGAAGGCTTCAAACGAGATACCTACATAGTATCGAGCGGATAAATACCACATCATCATAAATCCTATATTCTCCGCTATAGTAGCCATCACAAGATCAAAATGTTATCACAGTATTACGGGTATCACAATGTTTTAATTTTAAGAAGTTAATTGGTATGACGGCAACTTACTCTATGTGTTTAATGAATATAATACGCGTGGAAATCTAAAAGGCAATAAGGTATACAACGTTTAATATAATATATTTTGTTCCATGCAAATAGTATTTTAATTACGCAAAGCCCAGCATCTTTGTTGAATGGGTAATCGCTTTGATATAAAGTTATAACAGTCAGATGCGTTTTCGCACTTTGTAGACACATTTGTCATTGGATCTTAAATACGTACGTAACATCACGCCTGTAATCCCTTTAAGGGGTAGGCAGATGAGTGTAGTACACCCCCACATTTCACATCATTTATTCATTGGATCTTAAATGCTGTGTCATTAAATAGCCACTGCATATTAAATCCGCAAACACAGCCATAATACTGATTATGTATATAATTATCATTAAATTTGCCATTAGTTTAATTGTCGTGTTTGCATATCAAATATTTAAGATCGTTTTCTCAATTGTTCTTGCGCGTGCCTTATACCTATTGATAAATACAATTCGTCCTGATTTAGGTATCTTTACGAAAATACATGCTACAGGTAAGAACATCTCTTGAGATATTTCATTTTTTCTATTGTTCGTTTAATAAAATATTCAACTTTCCCTTTCAAAATATTCTATAATTACCTTGCCCTAGAGCTATTTACACAGTTCGCTATTGTTCTTTGATTGTTAATTTTTTGTGTCGTCCCCCAGGGTTAAGGCAACGAAGACATTATAGGACCCTGGAGTATTATGTCATTATATGAAATGAATGGAATCACCGATTGTATTAGTAACCTTGCCACTCATTGCAGTAGTAAGTGAAGTAGCCTTGTGAGTCATGCATTGGTTGCGTAGTTAATAGGTACCTACCCATATTGCCC
>DWDX01000695.1:0-23654 GCA_018245675.1 Agara michaeli | reverse complement strand
ACCCGGGATTTGAACCCAGGACCTCCCGATCGGCAGTCGCGCTAGCAACCGCCCGACCAACGAGGCAGTCAATACAAGTATATAACATTACATTACATTTCGTTAGTTTTCTATTCTTAATATTTTATAATACTAAGTTGATTAAATAAATTAATAATAAATTATCATTTCTTTGTTTCAGATATCCTTCTTCGTCATCCTGGCAGGTGCAGTCGCTGCCCCTGCCCCAGAGCCGGATGTAAACCTACTTCAACCAGTTATTGCGTACAGACCACCGGTAGGGTACGGTGCGCCTCTCATGTACCCTGCCTTATCACCTGCCGGGCCTCTGACATACAGCGCTATTGGCGGCTATCCTCTGTACCCTGCACCTATTGCTTACAACAAGATTTAACGTCATTACTGTATATTGTGATTGATAGTTGATCATTAAAACATATTGAATGACGCAAAAATTCTGTAAAAACAATAAATTACAGTTCCGCCTATGTGTCCTCTACTTATTTCGTAAATTATATCACGTCAAGTAAATTTTTTGAACCTAATTACCCCTCTTGTTCATATATAGGAATTTTATCTTTCCTTGGTTGTCCTTTATTTAGGCTTTTAACAGCAATAAAAGTACCTTAATCCTATAAACGGTCTTCACGATTTCCGGCCCGCAATAACTTAGATAAATTGATGTATGATTTTTTGTAAAGTTGTATGTTTAGAATTAACAAAAAGTTTTATTTCAGTTTATATATATGGTTGACTGCAGTTAAATAATAAAGAATATGATTCCAACTACATTCTAACAGCTACATTGTCACACGGTTGATACATATTACAAATACTTACATATATTTAATATGAGAATGGAATTTTAATAGCAACCTTAGATGGTTAAGTTAAGTTAACAACCAGTTAGTTAGTCTTATATAAATGAGAATGATTCATGGGACTTATACATTACATATCATTAGACGATATTCTATTGTTTATGTACAAATAAATATTTATTCCTGCCCTTGATGTTATTATAGTTGTGTATGAATCTATGAATAACAAATCATACCGTGTTTAGTACACTTATTACTGCCAGTAATTATATGTACATATTATATGTATTTCCGCATATCTAAGCTACGCTTTATAGAAGCACATAAAATAGGTGTAACGTAATAAAACAAAAAAATGTATGCAGTGAAAACTATATTAGGACATTTGGCGTATCGGGGTCGGTTGTTTGAGCGGTTGGCTGTTTCTCTGCCTAGCCGACATTGTATCCGGCGTAAGGGTAAGGCAGTGCAGAGTAGGGCGCGGAGTAGGCCAAGGGGGCGGAGTAGCCAGTGTAGCCGATGGGGAGCACGCCGCTGGAGTACGTGATGAGCTGAGGGTCGGGCTTGGGGCTGGCGAACGCCACCGCCAACACGGCGAGGAAAGCGAACTGTAAATTAATTTTCATTTAAATTAGTCCAACAATACCAATGACATAATATCAACCTGGACGAAAGCCGTATTTTCTTCGCGAAGGATATGGTTATCTATATGCTATAATACTATTTTTCAATGTTAATATTTTATTTTTTTTGTTTTATTTTTATCATAAGCTTTTAACGTCAAACTTACTTTAAAATGAAACAAACATAGTGATGTTCCATTGAAAGTACGTTTCACCGCTTCATTCTTCGCGATTTATTGTTAATATTGTCCATTATGGTATTTAACGTAGCCTACATACAAAGCTATGTTGGTTTTAGGAATAATTCCTTCAATAAGTTTAATATTCATAGGTATTGTAATACAAATTGAACTAAATACTATTAAAAACATATTTACAATATAAATATATAAGGAAGCAAATAAAAATAAAAATTTATAAAGAGAATACTAAGCCTCATTATATGATTTTAAATAAATGTATTTATTATTAATATTTTGAATACTTTCAGCGACAAATGGCGTGGCGTACTATACAAATGTATGTATGTTGCTTTTATGAGTTGTCTCTAAGATCTTCACTATTTGATCACTGTGAAATAGTGCAATTAAAAGAATTTACATTGATTAAACCTAACATTTTAAATATGTTAAACACAACTATTAAAAGTACGTACTACCTTCCAAGAAGAATAATTTGATCAGTCGAGCCAATCTCTTTATTGCATCTATTTTCTGTTTACTTTTATTTTTTATAAATGAATCTTTACTTACCAATCTGAAGAACATTGTAGGATGTTTGCTTGCAAAGCTTTTCACAAGTGATAACCGCTAACTGGCCGCTGCGATTTATATAGCTCTGCAATAAGTACTGACCACGCCTTCGTTCTGAGATAAAAAGCGTCCTTGATCTTCAAAGTAATCATGTGGTACTGAGTATAAGAATAATAAACATCCGTGTTAGGCGGCATCCATTTAAATGTAGGTACTGGACCCTCCTTCAAGAGTTCCTCCCAGCGAATATTGTCTAATAAAATTAACTGGTATGAACATTCGACATTTCGGATAACAAAAAAATTATATATTAAGTCTTTTCCACTGCTATCCAGTACCACAATTAAAATTGAATCAGTATTCAATTTCAAATACAGTTATTTCACTGTAAAATTCATACAGATCTGACAAGTTTGAGGTCAATCAATGATTTGTCGGTACAATCCATCTGAATCATAATTTAGGACCTTTCGTGTCAAAGTGTGCTATGAACCAGTCTGCCAGAAGCACAGTAATGACCACATTACTTCAGCCCTATAGTCGGGTGAAATACTACACGTTACTCGTATTGTTATATTTGTAAATACCGACACACCCACATTTACCCTTGAAAGGGACATGTCAGCTTTACAAACTGTATTAAGAAAGAGTATCTATAAATATGGTAGATCTCCCACGGGCTGACACGAAATAGTGACATTTTAATTCTACATTAGTGGCTAAAATATAAGAATAGGCTCAAAAATAAGTAAACAATATCGCTTTAAATCAACTCACGGAACCCGTACAAGCTTATAAACGAAACACACTTGTCGGATGTTTATGTATATTCCGGCTAACAATGTATTAAACAAGTCTTACATTGTCACAACATGCTGTGCTCCCTTTAACTTGCCTATCGAGACTACTCTTATTTTAAATATTAATAGATTTATGCAAATAACTTTATTAAATCCAAGGTTTTATCGCTAACAGGGCATAAATATTAGCCAGAGTGATGGATATCGAAATTCAATTGATTTTGCATTTTATCTTTTTCATACGATAACATAAACATCAAAAAGATAAGTATTTCTATAATAATGAGCACTTTTTTGACATAGTATTATTATATGTCGTAGTATTTTTCATATCAAGAAAGTACTAAAACGAGCAGACAGCAAACACAAGTGGCCGCTATCTCCTATGGACATCTGCAACTGGCCCCGAATGCAACTATAGACTATATTACGCCAAGCAGGTAACCAAGCCCTTAAAGCTAATGAAAGCATTATTAGAAGACTAACCGTTAGTTTTAAAGTTCTTTAGATTTGCGGATCAAACTTTAAGAGTTCAGTCATTAATAATAAAATCACTTCTAAACCAAATACCATTGGAATATTTAAAACATATGAAATCGCATAGAAACTTCATCCATATTGCATGGAAACACAATGAAGCTCTGTGGCAAAATTGTAATACCTAAGTGTAGGTATTCAGATAATAATATACGGTAATACACGTGATTGCAAGTAACTGAACAATTTCTATGAACATGAAAATAAACAGGTTTCAGGATTCAGGCTTTACGATACAATTAATACGAATTGAAATAAAAAAATAAATATTTCATGAACTGTTTATTGTATAGCTTAACAAAAATTATTCACAAGCGCGATAAAAAAAATTGCAATTTAAAATACGGCAAAAATTAATCCATTGTAGGAAGTAAAGGTTACAATTCGAAATCAATATCAATAACCGATCTTACAGAATCAATAATAACCGTAACCGTAACTGTATGGGGATGCCGCGTATCCGCTGTAACCGCTGTAGGCTAGAGGGCTGCTGTAACCAGAATAACCGTAGTAACCGGGATAACCGCCGGAATAGGTGTTGTAACCGTAACCGCCATACAACTGGGGAGCAGCGGTGGCCACGACGATGATTGCGAAAAGAATTACCTGTAAAAGATTTACATATTAGTACCTAATACACTTAAGTGATCGCTATTGAAGTTGTGCACTTTAAACGATTAAATAATTTACATGATTTAAGTGATTATAACCACAACATAAATTTTGAATACTGCCACAACATAAATTTGCTAATGTTAGGTTGCCTACTTACTGCTGGATCGCAACCAGAAATCAGAAAAATAAGTTGTAAATAAAATGTAATTGCTCCTAAAAGTCTCCTTCCAATTAAGATTCAATCTGAAGTTTTAAAATAATCTACCATTTTATCTCCAATTAGAAGTATTTAGAAGTAGAAAAATTGGAGTCCTAGTAGGACACGATTGCAAAATAGTGCTTGGCAAATTACACATAATTTAAGAAACGTCATATTATAACAACTGTAAGATATATGTATGTATAAATTACCGCACGATATTTACTTTCACGGTTATAATATTGTGTGATATTTATCTTAGAAATTGCCTATATATTTGTATATGTATAGTTTCTTTTTAATTTAGATACAGCATATTAGTAATTTGTGGTTATTTAATGAACGTTAGGTTTGTAATAACAGAGATTTTTTTTTTTTTTTTATTGTACGAGAGTAGCGAACGAGCTGGCAGCAGTCACGAGTGACCGCTCCCGCCCATGGACAACTGCAACCGACCTCTAATAGGGTTGTAGGGATGGGACTGTTAGTGTGAATATTTGGCACTCAGTGCTTTCTGCCTACCCTGTTAGGGACCTGGAGTTATGGTATAATAATAATATTTTATGTACCTAATTCCAGCAAATAAAGCAATTTGTATTTGTAAAAAAAAATATGTACATGATATTTGCTACATGTATATACAACGAAAAACAATATGCAAGAAATAATTACAACTGTCAGTGGAACAAGGTAACTCATAATGTAAAAAAAACTGTACTTATTCCCGAGAACTGCATCATCAGTCTGTTTTTAACAAGCACCTTCCATGTATAGTCTTAGAAAAATCTCTTTGAGGACCCGTTGTTGTTGAGTGCCACACATCACGAGCCATTGTGCAACAGATTTTTAATACATCAACTTGTGGTTACCAAGAAGGTAACCATAGCTAGATCTACTTTAAATTATTGCTAGTTTCATGTATACGTTGAAAAGAATTAAGTTTTAAATTACCTTTAATATTGTAAGGAAAGGGATATTTAGTTATTATTTAATACTCCTTTTATCCTCGAACCGTCCATGCCTGGAGGAGCCCTGGTACCCTTAAATACGGCGGTTCTAAATTGTAATATCTACAATGTCTAAGGACTGCTTTATCAAATTACTAGTACGTCGTACACATCCCAATCAAATATTGTTCCTTATTCATGAATAATAAATAAAGTGTAACACTTTTCAGTGGGATTTCAACGGGTGTTTAGCAATGAGTGCTAATTAGATCGTTTATATATTATTTAATATATATTTGTGTACATAAAACTTAACCTATGTATTCGTGTGAAATATTCGTTATATCGTTTCGGGATTAATTCCGCATATTATGAGTGACATTGAAAACCTTTCACATTTTCTTTCATATTCAAAAACAGCGATTACGAAATGATCAAGGAAAAATGTCGCCCATCAAGAACAGAATATCGATGTTACATATCTCGAAATACGATCTGTCCTCAACAGTACGCGAGATGTTTACATAATTAGAGGCGATTCGCTACGCGACGGCTGATGGATGAGATCCGTGTTCCCCCACTACGATTCACGTATTTTGTCTTCAGAATGTTATGCCTCATATATTGTGTTTCGGATATATAGACAAAAACTACGTCTTTGTCGGTGACTGTCTTTGTCAGACTCTTAGCTAGCCAATATGCGGCAATTGCTTTGTACACATCCCCTTTTTAAAAATGAAAATTAATTGCTGAAAAAAAATAGCTTTATAGTTCAGACAAGATTCTTACAATTTTAAAATTAGATTGGGCTATTTTAACTATTAAAATCGATATGTTAAATTTCACTGTTCTGACTATTAATACAAGAACTAACTACTCCGAATTAGCGCGCTATACAATATCTAGAAACCATCTAAATTCAACTGCGCTTTAGCACGCATTGCTACGAATTAATTATTTTCTTTGATATGAACATTTAGAAAGAGAGTTTAAATAGTCAAACAAATATAAATATGACTATAGAATAACATTATTATATTTGTTAATTACGAAACTAATACATATATACATATCCGCAAAACAATTCTTTTCAACTCTTATTGTTCTAGAGTTTACCGCAGGGGACAGGTATAGACTAATAACTAATGGTAATGTTTGCATAGCTAAGGAAATATTGTGGAGAGCCCTAATGTGTGCAAGTTGCCTCAAGATGTATTCTTTCACCGTTATAACAAGTACCGTTTAATATACAACAATAATAATATTAATAATTACATGCTTCCTTAAGTCTACACATTCAATAGAAGAAATTATTTTTTTGCTACTCTATACACATAGCACTTTTAAAATTAAGTACACAATATCAAAAATTATAAAACGATTTATTTCTTGTCTTAAGCAAAGTATATGATAACTCTCATAGAAATTTTAACCCACGTAACTTTGTTGGAGCCAAGAATGAAATCCCAGACCCACTCAATTTGAATCTAATTAGAATCGAAACTTATGCTATAAATAAGTACTCCACGATTAAATTTTCGGTAGTTATTTTATAATTTATAAACACTTACCAATTTAGCGAACATGTTGATTGTATTCCTTAACTGTTGTCTCTGTATGAACATCGAACCTTTGCTCTTTATGTACTGTTTAAATTTTATTATTTCTTCAATATTTATACACGTGATGCGTCCTTGAACACAGCCGGACCATAACGGAAAAACTACACAAAGAGTCTCATTGGGAATCAATGTAAATTACAAGTACCGACGGACAAACAGAGCTGAGACGAGCCCCACATTAGCAATTAGGTCGCCTTTGTTTGTGCTCAAAATGTCCTACAGTCACCATTACGTACCTGAGACGAATATAGTTTTGAGTCGTTTATTTTATTGCAGTCCCAACTGTGAAGGACCACACACCTGACCATATACATCACGTCTAAGCAAGTTCATACTAGAACAACCCATATTCCCATTGGACAAATGTTGATTTCGCTTGCTATGTAGATAAGTCCTAAGTTATATTAGTAATGATTTCAATCTGCTGAATGTTTCTTGATAAATTTGAATTTGAAAGGGTAAGGTTACAAAACGACACTTATTCCTTGTAATGCTACTGAAAATATTTATATACAGTTGTGATATCATAAAAAATAAGATAAAATAAATAAAACAATAATTATTTTATTATTAGCGGAAACGTTTGTTTACATTTAATTTGTGTTTAACTAATTCCGATGAATCCTTATCGAAATATATCTTATTTAATAATAAAATGGTAAAAAGCATAAAATCAGTGATTATATAAAACTTTTTGCATAAACACTAATTGGTAAGTGTAATGTATTAGGTATTGTTTTTGAAATTTTTCCCTTTTTGTTTGTTAGCACGCGCGTATCTCTAAAACTAAAAAGTCGATTGTAACGAAAATTCATTTGAAGATAACTTACGTACATAATATCGATATAGCGTACTTTTGCTACCTCTGCTAAGTTCTGCTAATATCCGATGGAAAATGGTCTAAGCCACAGATCATAGCATTTGTAATAATAAAAGCATATTTTGTGAAAATTACGTTAAACGCACCCTTCGTAGCATTTTCATGACCAAAAACAGCAAACTGTGATCATAAACTCGCTTAACATTGCCCGGTTTTGATTTATGCGACAAGTTTCCGTATAAGGCAACTCCGGATGTCACAAAGTATGTCTCATCTAAAGACCATCAACCTCATGCGTTCTTCCTCTATATCATTGTAAGCAGTTGTAAGAAAATTAGATCACAGTGCTGAAAAGATCAAGGTTAATATTTTATTATATATAGCTCAATTGACTCAAAGCTTGTATGACTTCATACAGATCGCCGAATCTACATCATGTTTGCTAAACTTGTAAGTACTTTTATCTGCTCTAAATTTGTAAAATTCAATATTTATGAAATTAGTTTATATTATAATAAATAGTCAAGCTATTTAGCTTTACCCGGCAGTTGGCTAATGTATTAATAATATTTTATATTTCGTAACTAGATAATATATAGGCATAGTTTATATTTACACTTAATCAAATATATTGCTTAATATGTATTTATAATAAAGTCAAGTAAGCGAAAGTATCCTTAGATATCAAAACATTAATATGTAATGCTACTTTGCTGCTAATATTAGGTGGCAAGTGACATTGTGCTTAATTAAAGATGTCGTGTATGTCACCTAATGTTAACTGTTCTTTTATGTCCATCGACTTTTATAACCAAAATCAAATATACCTAAAGTTCTCCATAGGGTCGGTATATAACGCCTCGTGTCTTTGTACAATTGTTGTAGGCCATAACTGTGATAATACTCGTACTAAATTAACTCGATACAAATGTTAAATCAATTTAACACACATAAGATCTGACGCAATTCCGCGCCATGCACGTATCCAAATGGTAAATTTGTATATTTGTTCCTGTTCTAAATGTGGACTCGTATGCATTTGGTTGCGTCATCCGCAACATACAATCCCAGCGTGGGGCTGCGGATATTATGTGTTTATTTATAACGAAAGACCAACCCGGGCTATTGCGTCGGGTGAAAATTACGAATTATGTTGCGTTTTGGAATAAGCTATTTGATAACACATTGTACCAATCTACATTTCTAACATATATGATATCTCATATAGTTATTTGTTCGTATAATATTTAAGTTTTATGATGTTCGTATTATATAAAGTAAAAAAGTGCGATTCTAAAAATCAAAATGTACTATTATATTTAGACTACCACAGATTGAGCTATAGAGTTTTGCTTCACTCAGTTTAAACCTAATAACAATTTTATACGACTCATTTTCACTCTACATTTCTCTTATTATATAATTTATTTTAATGTGATATGTCTATTGTGGTGACATGTACTCATGCTACTTACAATGCTCCTATTAGAGACACCCCTAAAACGGTGTATAAAGTACAACACTGTATGGTAACGATTGAGTTTTACCTTTGAACATAATCATGAGTACCAACTATTTAAATATTGTACTTATTAAAATTTTGCCTTGCCTCAAAATTTCCCCTTTAAAATGGGCAAAACTGCTTCAAAAAATATTAGGCGAACAAACTAATATATGTTTTCTTGTTTTCCGTGTTATTCGCCTAAACTGTTTTATAGCACAAACTAACAAATCGCGTTGTAACCCCTCAGTTAATTAATCCTAAATGGCAAATGGCTAAACATATATTTTTTTAAACTTTACAGTTCGCGTTTTTCGTTCTGCTGGCGGCAGCCTTCGCGGCGCCCAGCCCTAAAGCTTCTCCCCAACTCTTGACGTACTCGGCCGGCTTGGACTACGTGTACCCAGGCGGAGCTCTGCCATCCGTAGTCGCCCCGTATTCTCACGTCGCACCTATCTCACCCTTCGCCTACTCAGCACTCCCTGCAAATGCCGTGTATGTCCGCTAAGAGAATATAACTCCGATTCCTTTTTCAACTGACAATGCTTATTGACGTGAGACGGAAAGAGACTTAGTTTTCCATTCAATAAATAATTAACCAATGTTGCAATTTGTGAGTTTTATTTTTAGACATGACTAACTAACAGTGGTAGCTTGGCCATTTTTAGATTGGCTATAGTAGGTAGTTAACAATGTAAAGAGCTAATGTAACTATGACCACTGTATTATGCCCAAAAACGTAATAATTTTTTCATCAATAACTGCACGTTGTTGTAACGTTATTTAAATGAACCTTATATCAATGTACGTTTTTGTATAAGTATTGAATCACCTTGAACTTTAAACATAATGAGAATGACAAGTGATATAATCTCTAAATCGGAAGCATATTGTTATACAGATGTTGCTTTTTGTGATACCCTATAGGCACGATCAAAAAAATCTTAATTATTCCAAAATAAACAATACGTTCGTCTCCGTAATTAATATGTAATTATATATCTCCGTATTTAATTATAGATGGAATAGTACCATACTTGTATATCACATATATAAAAATAATATATGTAAATAAATTACTTTTAAATATGATACAGATAGATAAGTACATATAATTAATTGAATTAATGAATCTGTACTCTTGATAAGACAAAATAATAATCACGTTTTATGGTATCTACATTATAGCGGGTCAGCTGCTATTGGTACCAAAGAAACCCTACAGCTTATCTGCACTTGTATAAAATATTCAGCACAAATGATATTATCTTGTTCGCACTACGGTACTTTTAACAACTGCTTCAAGCGCCTCAATTTAATCCTTAACAAGAAATATTTCAAGTAATAATTATAATACTCGAATGTCGAATTTCTTAGACAGCGAAGACTACCGCACCCTATTTATGCAAAAGAACTGCATTCTAAATTCAAATTCAATTCATTCTAAATTCAATTGTTTTATTAATTATTAGGAGTAGTCATAGGTACCCTTATTGAACGTCATACATAAGGTGGACCGGGACAAAACACCTACGAAAAGAAACTATCTCAAAATAAGAATAGGGTTCAAGTTGTATCCTTTAGTTTATAGGCATTAGTCCGATAATGAACTAACGTGACATCTTGTCACTCCAACTGGATTTTAACTCTATCGATGTCGGATCAAACAGAACCAAATTTTACATATTATACAGATATGTATATTTAATACATGCATATCTATATATATACAATATACATATATGTATATTTACATAATTATTATTTCCTTTTATTGTTTACTGCGAGACCTATAAATGCGGAATTCGTTGAATTTGTAAATAATAATATGTACTACGTATTTTTTTTTTGCAGAGTTAAATACATTACAAAGATTCAAGATTGTATTAGTAAATTATTATGTAAGGAAGTATCCTTGGTCTTTTTATATGATTCTTAAATAATTGTAATTTAAAGGTAATAATATTATCAAGCATTGAGTAGATTTTTTTATTATACATATTTACAAATACTAGTGGTCGCCTAGGGGTCGAAAATCGACCGTAGTTCATTAAATCAATTTTTAAATTTGATAGCATTTTTAAAATTTTCATCTGTGTATACATTTTCGAGTTATTGAAAAAACAGTAACGGTACAATAAATGAGGTTTAATTTAATTAATTATACTTAAAAGCACACTTTCATTACTTTGACATTTCATTAGACTTTTTGTTTGACATTGACAATCAGAATGTAAACAACGAAGAACGAACGATGACAACAATTTTATTGTATTATTACGTGTGTGCGTAAACGCATTGAAGTGTGGGTAATGTTTTATTTATTGATTTAATGTACTTTATAAGCATTGTTATTAAAAAATATTAGCGTTCTGCACTTCTCCTACACTTAAACTATAAGTGTGCCAAATTTCATACTTTTCGTAAAAAGGAGTGAGCAATTTTCGTAAAAAGGGGTCCAAAGTTTTTGCTTCACGTATTAAATACCGCCCGGTCCTTTTTATGCACGAATGCGTGAATAGATTTGTGAAAATAATATCTGTAAAAATAATTAGATTCTATATATAAATATATATTATGTTCAATTATGTATAATTAATAGTATATTAATTTTCCTTTCAATTTTATTTAAGTGTGTATTAAATAATTCTGCAACTCAAATGAAAAATCAATATGCTTGGAATTGCACGGTTTTGTGGGCCAAGTGTCGCAAACAATACCCCCGATAGCTCGGTCCCTGTGCGTTGCCCGTGCCTGGAATATAAATAAGGTTGGCGAATCTGCGTATATGATTTTTATAATAGTACATTAAAAATTTAAATACGATATAAAGCATTCATGAGATCATAATCAAAATAATCGCGTCGTTGGACAAGTTTTGGATTAAGGAGTCTAGATTGGACAATGCCGACTAAAAAACTACATTCAGAAATATTAACAATATTAAAATCACAGATATTAAAAAAAAACAAGGAATTTAAAAAAAAAATTAAAATTTAAAATTCCTGTAAAATTTTAGGATTTTGTAAAAGTTTAATACTAGGTGTAATCACCAGTCCTAAGCCCTAGTTTTTACCCTTGGAGCGATAAATAGGAGCCGAAGATTATTTTATAAGCATAAGAAAAAATGTTAACTTTCGGCACATAAATGTTTGTTTTGAGTTAGAATCGTACCCACAAACAGCAGCTCGTCATTCAAATTCAACAACCATTGGACTAGACAACCAATTGAACAACACACCTGGCAACGGATCAGTCAAATTATAAATACATAAATTAAAAATTCGACATATAAGTATATCTCTAATGTCTATATGATTGACTCCAATTTTTGGTAACTTTACTTTTATAAATGAATCTTCAAAGCGAGTTTCGTTCGCGACAGAATTATTTAATTAAACTAACCAATAAACAGCAAATATCGATCGCTTCTGGGTATTGATGAGAGGTATCAAGATTCAAACAGTGAAAACCAATTACTAAATGGATTTACAATCGCACGTGTTTGTAGTCTCCTGATTGGAGGCACGTGGCTTACCTTAGTATAAAGGATAATATCCTTCCTTACGACGAATTGTAGTAACGTAGAACAGACAGAAACTTGTCTGCGACTGCATGTGTCACATACAGTTTGGGTTCATTGTTCTCCAAACTATTAGCCTTATAAATATTGAAACAGACTCAACTGTACGCAAGTCTACATATCATATGCTGTTAAAAACTGTATTAACAGGTACAGATAGGTACGTTAATTTCCCTTTTGATCGACACAACGACAACCATGCAAAGCTTATGCAGACCAAAGCTCTATTAACCTCATGTTAAAATTAAAAATTACGTAAAAATGTCTTTGAAATTGATAAACCAACTAGGTTCTCGTAATCGTTAACTAGTATAACTTCTGAAACGTGAATTTCTCAATTACGTTGAACTCGTAATACGTCAGAAAGAACGTGACGGGGAGTATAATTAACGTTTCAACGTTGGAGTAATTGGGGGATGTTGCGCCAATACTAGGTCTGTAGTTAACTGTAGGGCTTCTGCCCACAATTCCACCTGTTTCAAAAATTGCTCAAACGCTTTTTTTTTAAATAACAACAAACATCTACTGTAGACAAACGTCATAATTTCACTTTTATATATTTATGAGCTTACTGTAATCACAGGATCTTAGTATCCAACTACATATTTTGTATTTTAATATGAAGCTGAAGGTGTATTTAAATTAACTTCGAATGTAACGACGTTAAAAATCTATATCTAAAGCGTGATGACTAAATGCACAGCCGCAAGTCATCTCGCACTATCGCAACTTTAAGAGACCTGTCATTCAGATTTAGTCTGAGTCTGTGGCCGACCGATACCCACGGAACAAAGGAAATGCTGGTCAAAAACGTCACTAGTAACCACTTATGCCAGGGTCGAGTAAGCCCAGAGTGCTTTATTTTATAAATAAAATTCCATACTTGCTATTTACAGTATGCCATTGTTATCGGAACGTGTACGCAGACAATAGGTAGTACACGAGTAAAGGCGAAGAATACCTCCAAGTACAATATGTATATCGACATCACACGTGTAAATCACATAGTATTGTCTCAGTACGAGCGGATAAGCGGCAATCAGGTAATTTAATTTGAAAATGTCTTGTGGTTGTAAGAATATAGGTAAATTGTTAGCTTCGAAGACTAATTCAGAGATACTCGTATATAATAGATAAAACAATAATAAATGTAGCAATTTTAACTAGTAATGAGAATAAACATTCGCGAATGTAGTTTTGGGTGTTGACGTCTGACGGTGGCTGACGGTCACGTATTCAGATAAGTTACGAATGTAGGAACCCAACGGAAGAATAAGCATTAACTGATTTCCCGTTCGACAAACCATTATGCCGGATCTTCACCGAACAAAAAATGCCAATGTTTCTGTTGTCAACACGTGTTGGTGACAAAGGTTTGCAATTTTTGTTCGGTGAAGACCCAGCCTTAGATACACGAGTAGGTGTGCAATTGACGCAGACTTCAAAATATCAAATAAACTACCATAAGCTCGGAATTAAATTTAATTAAATTTAATTATGCACAGCGTTATTAAACGCCATTTACAGCTGTTCTTTAAAAGTATTTCAATTTTACGTTTAACTTAGGCATTCTAACCTCAGAACGCCTTCGGATGATTTTTATTAATAAAAGTAGCTCACTACTTTCATAGACCTCAATTATGTCAGACTCATTTTTAAGCCATTTCAAATAGGCGGAGGGGGCTGTGATTGACTGTGTGCTTTACATATATTATGTTCCCGGATTTCTCTATCAATTGTGGAACGATTTTGATAATTCTTTATTAACAATATAATGATCAGTCCTACTTATGTGTTATCAATATTGTATATCAATATATGTATTATCCCATTGTTTCCTCTATCATCATATTCAGTACTAACTTAATAATAACTTCTATTTTACTAGCACTTTGCTATTATTTTACATAATATATTATGCAACACACTATTAATATTTAGTCGCAAAAGTTTATACTTTGTGCTTCTCTTGAATTTGGGTATATATATATATATATATATATATATATATACCTAGTATATGTATATGTATATGTATGTGGGGGTGTACTACACTCCTCTGCCTACCCCTTAGGGGATTAAAGGGGTGGTGTTACGTATATGTATATACTTAGTAATAACACAACAATATGACAGTTCCGAAGATAAATACTTTTCAAATTTGTGTTTATAAAGAAAAATAAATACTTTTTCTGTAAATATGAAATCGTTAACAAAACTTAAGCATGTATTGGATCGAACAACAAGAGAGCTATGGACGAATTACTTCTTTATACAGATGTATAAAAACAAGACCAAACCGATGTAATGCATCTACAATGATATTTTTAACACGATTTTGTAGTTAATACCCGGGCGATAATTTATAAACATTAGTAACCGTAAAGAGAAACTTTTAGAATAATAAGATGATGTTTTCGAAACAATAATTACAATGTATTGATAAAATTGCTCAGATTTATGACGATACGAATATAATTAGCATAAGTTACATAAAGAAGAAGAGTTCTAACGTGAAGAGCGAATATCTATTTAGAATCAGTGGTACGCCTAAGAGCGAGGTCCGCAAATACGTGAGCCGTTTCATGGTCTCCTAACTATATACAGCGCATGCGCCAAATAGTCCTTATAAAGCTGGCACTTGCCCTCCCTCCGGCAGTTTACGACCGCATCTTGTGAAGTTCTCTCAAAGCTCCTGAATTTGAAAGCATTCTTACGATTACCCAAAACTTTTGTTTAACAACACTCCCAACGTTGTTGTTGCAAATAGCTTTCTTGTCACTAGAAGTGTATTAATTGTCGAACCTATGAAAAATAAACTGGCAGTCGACTTTGGAGCGAGTGAGAAGTTTGTCGGCGATTTGCCAATAAACACAGTGGAGCAGCAGCCGACAAAACCCAAGACGACGAATCGTCGGGAGTCTATAGCCCCTAAAATAGTCGTCTGTCCACCAATGGAAGAAATATCCCAACCGACGGCCACTCCGTGTGGAGTTCGCATATTGAAAGCACTCAGCAGACGCATATCACGACGTGCCAACGATTCGGACTCGCTGGGTAGTTCCAGTAGCAACGATAGCATGTCTTGCGAGACCAGCCGTACCGACGACCGTTCTTCGAGCGCTGCCAGCGATTCCGGGAGTGACGGTTCTGAAAGGACTCGCCGCCATCGTTCTACTGTATCATTACGCCGAGTATTCCAAAGCCTAAATTTAACAAATCGATCTCAATCATGTTCACCAGTTGAACGCCAAAGGCAACCGAAGAAGCAGCCACAACCAAAGAGAATCCTGCGTCCTCCCGTCACTTACACTTATGTTCGTGGATTATCTGGACTTCCGACACAGAGGGTACCACGACACGCAGTGTACTGTACACCGCTAGGCTTAAACCGATAAACGAAGAGATCATGAACAAGCAGATTGGAAGATAATTGGTAGAGATCAAGACTGGTTAAGAGTTACGACTTAGTGTAAAATGCTCTAAAAGAACAGGTTCTCGTCATATCAATAGCATCAAAGGAATTCATGGCCTATCGGCACAAGTTATATTGTAACAGTTGGACCAAGGTTTAAGCCACAATGAACCCATAGCTCAAGGAAAAGGCAAACTGAGCTGTTACTTGACTAGTTTTGTTTTCGTCGAAAATTTGGGATGCAGAGTTTAGAATGTTGGATCAACTAAAAGTTGCTAAAATTAACTTAACTGGATCTTAAATCCTCTTGCACGCTAAACACAACTAAAATTTATTTCACATGTTCACAAAAATGTTTTAATATTGATATGTATTCAAATAGCTTACATGTTTGTATAGAAATAAAGTTTACATGTGTGAAAATTCCTGACATACCAGCATAGTGCCTTTCCACATTTTAATGACTAATCTATAGTATTACGTCTAAGAGTTTTGAAACAAAGTCATTTCAACGAACTGTTCGTTTATTTAAGGAATTAATAGAGAATTGTGTTAAATTAAATTACCGCATTTTCATAGAAAATAACCATTTTACATTTATATGTAATCACTTCTTGAAATTTTTCGAACTTGGTATACATGTGTACGGTACCTTATGGACTTTTTATCCGTGAGTTACTGTTCATTAATAAAGGATTAATTCGAAATATAATATGATTATAAGAGTTACTTCGTAGGTAGTTGAAATATTAATTCAATTAGTCGTAAGTCCTTTTAATGTATAGATTTTGGTATTGAATAAAATATTGAAAAATTAAAACTGCTGCATATTATTTTCTATAAGTATACATTGGTTCCCTATCATAACATACATTAACGTTATGTAATTCAAATATAGAAGCAATTACATAAAAAAAATACGCTTGGATTAAAATATTTCAATGAATACAGTTGCTCAACACTCATAAATTACCTGACAAATACATAAAAATATTCATTTCTTTATCGAACACAATAATGATAATTCCATGAAATTTGATTTGCAAATTAAACAAAATTAATCGGTTCATGACCAAAGTGATATAATCAGGAATGAAAATTTAAAATAAATATTTAAAGACTCCTAATGAAATACCAATATAACCCTCGTAACGTTAATCTCATAACTAAGTTATGCTACATTACATGATATATCAAAATCACTGCAACTCGTATCAAATAAAAAATGTTTTCAATCGTTTTTACTGCTACTGCTAGACACCGGTCATAAACTAGGAGCAATAAAGATTAATTGGTCAAAAATATATTTATATTTTTTGAATAATTTCTAATAATAAGACCATGAGCATACATTATAGAAAACTTTCGAGTTAAATGAAAAAATAAATAGGGAATGAGAGCCAATAAAAAAAAGAATTATATATAATCGGCTAAAAATTGAGCATAAAGATATTACCTATTAAATATATTGCTTACTCATTATATATATTGGTATATGTTCTCGTAAATTCAATATATAGGTAAATAGTGCTGCATATAAGTCGGAAATAATATTTTAAGATTTGACATAGGTACATAATTAGCTAACTTAATTTCAGACCTCTCGCGCTTCATAAATCTCGCATTTCAAATTAGACTGTGTTATAATTAAACGATACAATTGTCATGGAACAGTTAATGAGCTTCGTAACATTAAGCTTAACAAATGTAGCCATAAATAGTGACACATTGTTAAAACTATATAAATTGCTTTGGATACAAAAACCGGTCATATAACGTTGCTCACGTTTAGTGTGAGATTCAGATGTATTTATTTACATTCGCTGTTGTACGTTGTATTATTTAAGTGCAATTAGATAATTCAGTTGTCAATTCTGTCTCCGCCCTTACTCACTACAAATAGAACCGCACAGTCTGAGCACTGGTCCGTTACCACGTGATTCGAGAAATCCAGAACATGTGCAATTTTTCTTAGACAAATATAATGTCATTGTAATCACGTGGACTTAAACGATTTCCTTAAGGTGCACCGTTATTTCAATTGTTCCTAATGAAAGTGTACTAAATTTAGCGACGCATTGGCGCATTCGTATTTACGAATAACTGTAAAACACAGCAATCGGACCTACATATATACTTAAGAATAATAACGTAAAATATATACATATATATTCATTTATTTTTTTAGAAGTGTGCACGATTTTCTAAGCTAAGCGTAAAATTGCGTTTAGAAACAAAAAATAGACCTTATATTATTGTATATCTACTCCTATATTGTACATACTTCGTAATTGAATGAAAAATTCTTTTTGGTTATGACATGTAATGTAAGGAAACCCACTGCACTTTAAAATGTGTGCAACGACAGCACGCCAAACCCGTCTCTAACTAGAACTCAACACCTGGTGGGATACCTTAACAAGTAAGACAGACTACAGTAAGATACGTTCAATATTTATCAATCTTATACAAATATCCATCTGTAAGAGATAACAGTCAGTTGGTATTAACAAGGTTTCTGCGTTCAGCAGTAGATAGCACGAACGTTCAATACTGACATTTACGTGTGAACTTAGTAATATTAGATTAATATTTTTGTCCAAACTGTAACCAGTAGACATATTTTGTTCAGGGATTGCAGTGACGAAGGTACAAGTTCTACAATTACATACACAATTTTAATCATCACATCCTTATTCCAGTCCAGGTCAACAATTACTTGAATATAATCAAAATCATAATATCCTAATGAGATTGATTTTATTGCACGCAAAGCACGTAAATAAAACAATTAAAAGACACTCGGTTACTCAGTATTTGATAATTACCATTCGAATTGATCATTATACCTGGTTACTGAAGAGGTTACGCCAATGAAAATCAATATTTTTTTAACCCTCTTTATTGTCCCACTATTGGACAGATGTATTAAAAATAATGAATAACAATGAAATCTGTGACATTTGTGAAGACCATGTACCTATTTTATAAATCAGATCTGGAACGACATGATGCATATCGCCAGGCGTTTGAGAGAAAGCAAGTAGGGTATTGACCTTATTGGTCATTGGATTGGTTATTGGACCAATGCACCTATTGACCGGCAACTGGAACTTGTCTTGTCAATACTTGACAGATACTTTTGTGTGCAATTTTAGACTTTTGAACTACTTTTGTTCGAAGTAGAAAGACAAGATAAATTAAATAAAATTTTAAATTTTAATTAAATTTTAAATTGTTATTTTAAGTATTACAGCTTTATTTATTTTCATTATCTTAACCAAAGAAGTTAATTCATATTAAACTGTTTTTATGTACACTTGTACTTTAAAATATTTAAAGGTTAACTAAATACATATATGTACATATAATACAGCCGAAGATTTTATGTTCAAGAAGTATACAGGGTGAATATGGGATACAGTTATTTCAGGTGAAATCCGTCAGAACAATGTATCTGATTATGAAAATAAATGATATCACCTAGTCAGACGGCCGTGAACCTGGGGTGTATTTCCATTAGACTAATTGTTTTAATTATAAAGGTATTATACATGCGTATAGTTTTTTGTACGTATAAAAAGTAAAAATACTCTTTGTGATAAAGAGTAAACGTAATATTTTTATGAGGAAGAGTATCGCTTATAAAATATTAGTAAACTATTATGTGTGCTATGCTAAGGAATGCCATACAAGAACTATTGCTTAATGTCAGCTCCGAGGGTACAAGTGGTAATTATGTGTATTAATTATGTTAACTTTCCATACAAGAGATCCTTTATGGAAAAGTTGAAATAAAATTGGAGAATGAAATACAGGACGCGAAGCCGTGTGTCTACCACAGGAACATGAAGTTCGTAGTTTTTGTAAGTCTTCAGCGTATCCTTTTATCCGAAGAATGAACGACATAATCTAAATAACTAATAATAACTAAAAAAACTAAAAATAATCAAGAGTACACTGGTAAGTTATTTTATTGGGCATATTGCAAACTTTCGAACAACTTTCGTACGGATTCCAAACTTTGGTGACGGGTGTAGCGAGTAGCTTAACTGTTGGGTATCTGCTCCGCATCGTACTCGTATCGTCAAATCGTGGAAACAAAGTAAGCATGCCACTGAACTTGACACATAAAGGTTAGCTTAACACATCATGATATATTGCGTATTTACAATCACAAAATCGCAAAATAGAATAATGTTACACCTAATACTGTACATTTTATATTTAATATTAATTATTGCGTCTTATAGAAAACTAGCTTTTGCCCGCGACTTCGTCCCGCGCATATATTATTATTAATAAACATTCCTCTTGAATTACTCTATCTATTAAAAAAACCGCATCAAAATCCGTTGCGTAGTTTTAAAGATCTAAGCATACATAGGGACATAGGAACAGTGGAAAGCGACTTTGTTTTACACTATGTAGTGATATTGAACGGCAATAAAGATAAAAGAGATGCCATTTTACATGGAAAAATCTGTATACTTTATAAAAAAGATTTATTTCTCATCGAATATACAAATTTCAGACGACTTTTTTATAAATTTCGAAATAGGCTGGCGTTTGGCTACGAGCACATCTTATGGTAACTAAGATGTCTTATAGTAATGTAGAATATAGCATGCTTGCCTAGAATGTGCCTATTCACTCTTTTCTGGAAGATTGTCCAGTTGTTAGTACCTTACGGAAAAACTACCGACGGTAGGGGTTCCACTGCTACTAACAATGACCGCATTATCTCTCATACAAAAAATGTTCGGAACAACCAGGAGAGTTAAGGTTTAAGCGACGCTTCAAAATTTGTTTCTAATGTGTTAATTGAATGAAAGTATAAGCCCGTGATACACACAGATAAGTAATCATAAAAGCAAAAGATATGTACTTCCTTAAATTCTTTGACAAATGGCACAACAATTACAACAATCTGTATGTGGATTTGAAGAGTGTGGTTGCCGGTTCCTATGCATACGAGATGTGACCATCTCTGTCCTCAAGAGTAGCAATGCATTTGTGACCAACATTTAATCGGGTAGACTAATACATACTAGCTGCATTTATACTACCAAGTACTAACTGGATAATGTTTCTAGCAGTCCTCTACCTACAGCCCTATTAGAGGTTGGTTGCATATGTATCAACCACATGCGGCAGTGGCCACTTGTGACTACGGCCTGCTCGTCACAAAAAAAAACGTAAATCACAACTTTGTATAACTACATATAAGGAAATAGATACAAGAGCAGGCTTAAAAGTATGAACTTTGAAAATTTTAAAGACATTCATTGGTATATAGCTACTAATATACATACTAAAATACATGTACCTTTGCATAGGTACTTTAAGAATAATGTTCATTACTTAAATTAGTCTCCGAGACTAATTCATATATTCTATTGAGCTATATTACATGTATATTCTGCAAATAAAGAAGTGTTCAAGGCCAAAGGATGTTAATTACACGGAAGTCTACGGGCATATTTCGTGAACATCCAAATGTTACTAACATGTATCATTACTGAAATACATCTCTTGATGGCGGTGTTTACATAACAATGTATTGGTTAATGTTGCCGGTAGATTTTACGTCCGTTGAAGAAGACCTCGAGCCGGTCACATTGAATCAGAGAAGGCTGTCGGGTGAAAGGGGGTACAGGCGCACACACAAATCCAAGCCTCATACACTTGCATGGCCCTATAGTATAACTTTCATTGAAAAGCGCAAGATCGGAACACCGCACAAGTTCATCCTCGGCAGCATATACAACTTGAGCCAAAATACAAGAACATTATGGAGGAACTGTACCCGTGCCTACGTCACATAGATCTCTTTTTGGGTTAGTAGGTCACAAGAGAGGAGTGCAGCTAAACTGCGCGGGGGTTATGATTTTTAAAACCCCGGTGACGTCACATTGTGAGCCTTAGACCAGCCCCCCTTACCCCATTTCAATGATGAATGAACAGGTCGAAGGATGTTAACTTGCATGATAAGGTTAACATATGACGTAACTATTCATCAAATACAAAACAACTATGGTAATATGGTATTCGCGATAATTTACGATTTAAATAAAATATTGGTATCTGAGTACATGGAACATTTTACAACAAAAGTTCATAAGGTAAAATCTCATGTGCTAATGATTAAAAAGTAATACAATATTTTATAACTTAGCACTTACTTTAATAGCTTTGGTTTAGATATATTAGATGTGTGACAAAAATATTCCTATTTCATCCATATATTCATATGAATCTACGAATTCTATTCGTACGACAACATCATACCGTTACGCCAGGTCCCTAACGGGGTAGGCAGAAAGCATCGAGTGCCAAATATCTCAGTCCTTCCAAACCTTGCTTTGTCTACATTTATCACTCTCTTTCAATTTCAAATTCAAATTCAAATTGTTTTGTTCATCATAAGGTACATTCTTCATGCCTACACGCCGGATTCGGAGACTCTTGACCCCTCCATCAGCCAGTATCTGATCTATTTGGTCGAGATAGGACAGTCTAGGTCTCCTCGGCGCCTACATCCATCAACACTCGAATTCGATTCGTAATTCTAAAATTCATATGTATCAAAACTCATTGATCCGTTTATATTACGCATATGAATTATTATTTAATAATCTAAAATAACTAGCAATATTTTTCAAATGGTGACATCCGCTTAGTCCTAATGATGCGTGAGAAGGGTGGGAACTAGGTACGTTATTACTATTTATACAAAATGTATGGCTATCTTATTCGGACCTTTAGAGGGCAGTCATTGGTAGAATCGTTCTTATTGTAAACAAAAATAGATTTCTAAATAATACTTACACACGAGAAGATAGCATACTCATAAACTAAGGTTCTAAATATAACTATCAGGGTGGGTGTATGAACAATAGGCTATTCTATTTGCCTCGGATATTTTTTCTGGAGACATTAGGTATGGGCAATGAGTTTGTTTATCATTGCGACGACATGAAAGGTCAGAGGTACTCGTACATGCCTACGTCATGAATTCATTATGAGGGTTCGCGGCATAACGTGATTACTTAACTATGCTATTATCGTCCATGCACCATATGCAAATTATTATGTAATATGGACCAATTTATTACACATTAACTGAGTTTATTTTTCTACGAACTTCAAAATACTTGAAAGCCTACTTAATACAATCTTCGATGTGTTTATAAAACTTTTTCCTTACACAATACTAGAAGCTATTTTTAGAATAAGCTCTTTATAAGCGGTTTTTTTTACTTTTCCACTGAAAGAATAATGTAGGTAGAATTTTATAAAGTATTGTGTAAAATCTATACTAATATTATAAAGCTGAAGAGTTTGTTTGTTTGTTTGTTTGTTTGTTTGTTTGTTTGTTTGAACGCGCTAATCTCAGGAACTACGGGTTCGAATTGA
>DWDX01000694.1:0-23664 GCA_018245675.1 Agara michaeli | reverse complement strand
TCTACATTCAACTTCATAGCTTACATTTTAATTTTATCTACCAACTGACAACCCTCATCCAAGTGCGCGGTTCATTGAATTGTCGGTAAATCTGAAAATTTGTAGCTGTCAGACGCTTTTACAATAATGTTATTTTTGCCTTTATTCGAATTGAAAATTCCTTATTAATGTTAAATGTATGTAATTAGTAGGGTATTTAATATAAACTTGCAGTCAGTATATAATTTTGTTACCAAACTTTTATTATAATCATTTACTATCATGGAAAATTTCCACCGAATAATTCTTCAGTTTGATTTTAAATAAGTTATACGACAATTGTTAAGCGATTTTTTAATTTGGAATATCTCTTAATGTAATACTTAGCCAGTGTTTCCTATATACAAATATTTAACATAGGAGTTTTTTAAATTCCTATTTCCTATGAGATGGAAGGAGTTTGCAGTACTGTAAGTACTCTACTATGGTAGAAATCGGCAAATGAATGGGAGTTTTCTTTGGCTCAAACGTATTATCGATATAAATTACATTTATATTTAGTGTAATAAAAGGTTGCATATCGCGAGAAAGGCATTGGTGCGTTCTTTTGGAAATTATTGAAGCTTTTAGCTTCTGGATTCGACGTAGAAACGCATATCCACTGTGCCGCCGCCACGAGGGTTTTAGTAGATGGAACTCCTATGTTGTCCAAGTTTTTACGTAACTCTCTATGAAGAGGTAGAATATCTTACTAAGAATTCCTCCCAACAAAAACAAACGCGCCTGAATATTCCAAGGACGACGTTGTCACGTCAATTACAGACACCGACACTTTTAGTCGACTGCGCTGCCTAACACGATCACAGCTAAACGTTAACATGTGTCAAGGGGGAAGGGAATTAATAAGGAATAAGTCCTATCTATATTCCTTCTATCGTACAAGACATAAAGACAAACTTTGATGTGTGTTTTATGTTATGTTGTAACGTTCAATATGAGTTTTTTATTTATATTAATTATTTTATGTAAATAAATGGACTTTCAAAAGTTTAAAAATGACAGTTTTCTTCGAGAGTCTGATACACAGCTATAAAACGACTTAGAGCTGTAAAAGAAAATATCGTAGCCATTAAAAAGTCTATTTTACAATTTTAGTAGGTACTGCTAACATCATTTACTTTTATTTTTCTCCCTTGTAGCCTGATGTAAAGTCAATGTTTATTAGGGAAAGGATCTAAGAATTTATGGATCTGTCTACATACATCAACAAACTCGTAAATATGTTTTCTTGGTTACCGGGGTACGTTTTCGAATCGATCCCGCTAAAATCCCTCGGCGGCCGCTCAACAATACAGAGGGATGATCCGAAATCTCCATAAGAACACATTGGTGTCTGTCTTGCGTTACATCAATCAGGATTCTCGCGGGATAGGCAGCACCCCTCATTCGATCGCTAAGTTAGGCGCTGTAGTTTGGCCGGAGTCGAACAAAAAACACCAGAGCTCCTCGTTACGATCGAATCGAACTATTGATCTAATTGAATCCGTACATTTCTAACCAAGTTTGGTATTTCTAATGTAGTGGCACTTTTACTTGCGGTAGATCAAATAAACACATTATATTTTAGTCAAATTATTGAATTTACTGAAAATGTTTCGTCATGATTTTTAGATTCCCTATACTTATAACTTATAAAGATTAGTTGTTTGTCGTAATTATAACAATATATAATTGATGACCCATGTCTGTTTGTTTATTCCTGTAGAAGTCCCACTATACATAGGTATTGAAAGTTTAGAAGAGTGGCACGGCGGTCTTACGAGTATGTATATATGTGAGTAAGATAATGTGTTTCTTCAATTGTTGAATAAAATAAAGATGCTTTATCTTACCCGGTGTATATTTTTAATGGTTTTCAAAGTCAGAATAAAGACAAACAACATGGCCTACAAAGCCCTGCGCCGTGTCATAGACGAGGCAGGAACAGAACATGGGAACGTATACAAAGAAGGCAATTTTATTTGTTTTTGTTTATTCATTAACCAATCCCTTTCTTTGTACAGGCCGCTTCAGAGCGAGCCCCCGAGCAAATTTGGTTTGCTTATTAGCCTCAGTATTAGATCGACAAAAATTACATCATAACTAAGCCTTTAAAAATTCCCTTGTCTTTTACAGTCAAGAAAAAGAAAATAATAAAGAAAGGAAAAATAAAGTTTTGCTAATAACGACATTTGGTCCTATATCGTAATAAATAGATAATAAACAAGAATATAATCAAACATTATAGAGAATTCTAGGGCTAGATGGTTTTTTCACGGTGTTTTAGAACATCATTGTAGTAAGTGAAATTTAATTTAAAAACGCAGATTGTTTCATAACGCTAGAGGTTCAGAGCCAAAAAAAGATTCCAAGGCCGGAACCCCGAAACTGGAGTAGAATTCTAAGGCTGTCATTGTTATTCATTACCAAAACTAGTTATTTACACCGCTTGTAACGTTCCAAGAATAATTCTATTTGTATACGGTGTACAAAGTGTATGATATCACAGCCCCACAGACACATAATAAACCATTAAGTAAAATTTTTTTTGGTAACCTTCATTAATATTTTTGTTTCATTTATTATCTGACTTTATTTATTTTACTTGTATTATTGTAATGAATCATTTACATGCACATTAAAATTAGTTTTTAACCAGAAAAAAAACATAATTTCTGATATATGTGCAATATCTTTCTTACATAATTGTGATCTATTAGTTATTTTTGATGTAGTTTTCTGCCGCATCCGCATCCTCATCCTGTAGTTATTACTTCCATCAGTGGTTAGTCTAATTTGTGTATTTGCAATAATACCTAGTCGTGGTTACCGGGTCATATTTTCAAAATGATCTAAAGAATTACCAATTATGATATGAATCATATGGATGCAAGCTTCTATAACACAATGCACGATATTGCTAACATACATATGCATAAACAGTTAAACATTGAGTAACAAAGGCTGTTTGATACTAACTTTAATAATATGCATGTGAGATTTGCTTAAATTAGTATGTATACCTCAACGATTACCCAATCAAGAGAACTACGTATCTCTTCATGTAGCCGTGCTTCGAAGTAATTAGGTGGTACGCTACGCTACAGATGTTGTGTCCGTCTGTATTGCTAACCGTACGGGTTCACACATGGTTGCACCTTGTCATGTAATTTGAACTCCAGTGATATAATCAAAGAGCAGATCTGTGTTATGTGGTTTTCGTACACCATACAATTGATTGTAAGTGAGATTGGTTAACTAAGGATGAAATGCCCGACGTAAACTATAGTATAATCAGAAGTAACGTATTATCATGTATGTATTAACGTAACGTTTATATATGTAGTGTACTACTAGCTAACACTCGATTACATTATGTCCTACATGTTTCGTATGTAGTGACGTAAGAGCAATACCGTGTTAAGAGCTTGTATCTTCGAAACTTGGGCTACAAAGTAATGGATATTCTTTTATTTTAAATATCTGTATTTTGTACAGGTAACATCTTCATAACCGGATGAGATTGAACCGAGTAGCATCTTAATAATGCGGATAAGGACGTCGAACAACACCTTCCTCTTTCACACTTTGTATACACATTAATGGTATTTTACAAGATGCATTATCGTTGCCTGTAACACATTTTATGTACCACTCCGTTACGCAGGTATCTCATGAAGCACCGAGAGTCCTGGAGCATACTCTGACAAATTAAAATTAAATAACACGCATTGTAACAGATTAAAACCAAAAAAGATTGTGCGATGTGAATGCGTTTCCGGCCGATTTCGTAATAGTATTTCACGCATGAATTAATGCATGGATTTATTATACGTACAAATTACTCTGTTAATTTAAATCTACGTGTTCCGAGATTGTATCTACTTCATAAATGTAAGTTTTTAATTTATTTGAATAATTAAAAGTTTGATAAGAATTATAAGTTTTAGAACTTCTTTATAAAATTGCGTGTTTGTGTCTCAAGTTAGTGACAGATTCTTTATAAGAATCTATCTATTGTGATCGATCTTAACACAGAAAACATTCTGTGATATTTCTGTATACTTATTTGTTATTGTTTTATTAAAAATTTAAAGCGTATCCTAACTTTTTTTAAGGTTATCGTTATGTTAAGTTATATAAGTATATATAATATATTTTGTTATCCAAAGTTACGATATATGATCATGCCCAAAAGTATTAGCTATATTGCATAAATATAAATGTATAATGTAAAAAGATAATGTCACCGACCACCAAAATTCAGCAAAAATGCATTTAACATTAACACATAATCAGTACATTTCATTCTGCATTCCGCGATTCTTGTTTGGAAGCATTACGCAGATTACCCCAACAGCGCACGTCCTCGGGGAGCTATAGATTTTTATCGTTTATAAATCGCTCACCCTTATCGCTTACGTTCAGTACGAATGTCGAAATAAGTTAATGTTACGATTTTTGATGATGATATACGAAACTAAGTTGCTTTCAGAACACACACAAGACATTACGTATTTAATTGAAAACCAATACAAAATTTACCATTACCACAATAAAGCTATAAAGATTACAAATTGTTACATATTACTCGTGCTTGTGCAGTTGTCGGTGGGTATTATGAGTGTCATATTGATTTTTCAAAAGCAATATTTTCAGCGCCGAATTACATTGAGTAGCCGTTTCATACCTGTTGGAACCATTTCGCAGATTACCTCAACCGCATTCCCCGGAGAGCGATAGATTCTTATCGCTTATAAATCGCTCACCCTTATCGCATACATTCAGTGGAATGCCGAAATAGGTTTCCTCTACGGTTTTTCGTTCAAGCTGCCGTAATCTACATCAAATTGCACTTAAAATTTGTTACCTTCATCCCCTGTATACTGACTTCGTTTCTGATATGAACATTACGTGTATTAAGATTGGCTGCCTCGCTTTATAAAATCTTTTGAATAATGAATGTAAATAAAAACGATATAAAGAAATTATAATATACATTTAAATGCATACTTTTATTCTAATAATAATTCATTTTAATATGGTTAAACGGATGTATCTACAAATCTACCGAATGGATGTAGATGAAACTTTTTTGAAAATGTTCCTCGCGCTTTCAAAATTTCTATGGACTGCGTTATGTTTAACTGTTTAAATGTAATTTCTCATCTGTGAATTTTGATTTATTTCAAGCGAAGCGGGTGGTAAAGGCTATGTTATATATTTTACGCATTAATAATCTATTTACAATCTGGTACGCAGTCTTGGTTAGTCTACAACTCGAACTAATTATATTACTGGTATACAGTAGTCCATGATTTATAATTTGACATAGAAATGTTTGGCCTACCATCCATCACAAAAGAATCGTTCGCTGATACTGTCACCAGCTGGGGCGCAAACTTAACACCTATCAATTTCAATGTACTTTTATTATGATTTGTGTAAATTTCCAAACACATCTATATCACATAATAAAGCCTGACCGTCTACGTCACGTATTTTATTGAAAAGCATTGATTTATTTGAATGACGCGTTATTAAGGTCGCTTGCTTTTGATTAAACCAAATTAATAAATGTGGATAACAATAACAAATTTGTATGAATAATTATTAATAAGAGTGGCATGACACTTTCATTTTGTTCGTTCACATGTGACAGTTTTAAAACAAAGCGGTCACTCCGCAGTGATATCACGTCATTAAATTCGAATTTGTCACAATGTACTCGTATATTATGAGATACATGTTCAAAATGTTAGTACCCAAGGTAAAAGCTAGATACGAATGAATATTACGTACATATACATACTCGTATGTGAAGGTTTTAAATCGTGCCAGACATGGGAATTTTAGCTGATGTAATCTAATTAATAACAAATATATTCCAAGAGGACATTAAGGTCAGCCATATACGCAACTCACTGTTGGGGTTAACTCTTGTGTAAAATTAGAACCATCTTCCATCAATTCTATCAAAACGCGCTGTCTAATACTTAGAAAACCCGCAACATCTTACCCCATTAGCCCTTATCAAGCCCTAAAGACGTTCTACATAAAACAATTTAGTTCATTAATTCAATGCTATATCTATATATTTTATACATAGCTAAAATCGAGCACAAATAACACTGACTTCGCGTAACACAGATAGCAGTAAAATGATAATGGGAGTTTTCTAACTACTCTTCGTACTTTGTATTTTTGTTTTAAACATGAATAAATTTGGAAATATTCTCAACACAGTTTTAGTTAATTATGAAAACTTGTAGTTTTTCTACCAATCGCTTATTTAGATGTATAAAGATTATTATAATCAATAAATTTTGTGCTTGTCGCAAACGTATGTTAAACTTTTCGTCATTGTCATGATGACAAGAAATGTAACCAATAGTCGTATTGAATTGAAACAATGTATGCTTATGTTACACATACGCTCTTGTTAACGTGTGTGGACCTGTGTGCGCGCACACAATCGGATGCTAAGAAAATAAAATGTTACTAGACATTTAATTTCGTAGCAATAATTAAGTAAAATGATAAAATCCTAAGTATGGTTAAAAAGCATCGCCTCGGAGCCAATATACACAATGGAAGCATTCATTTCAATGTAAAATTCATGAGTGTTAAAAAGATTATATTCACGGCTACCGCCGTCCAAAAAAATAACAGACATTTTAAGGACAAAGAACCGTCTCTATCTCTCGCTCAATACGGAATGTATTCTCTAGACCCAACAAATAGATGGGTGTGGAGGGCCTTTCCAATCTGAACCCCTAAAAAATAGAATAAACAATAGCACCGCGGGGAAACCGTAACTTTCCTTATTATTTAAGAGCCTCTGAATGTTTAATGCATGAGATACGATTTATTTGCGAATCCGAGTAATGTGGGCGTATAATTTCAATGATTGTTTCTCTCCATTCACCTTAATAATAACTTTATATGATAATGAAGTTTTAAAAATACTTTAACTAAAAGAAATAAACTATATAATTATTTTATATTATACGTATACATAACCCAACAAGTCCGATTATGATAAAAAATGTGATTATATAGAAAATTATCATTGTATTACTCTTACCTCTAAAATGTAATAGTACCTACTTGTTTGCAAAGTATACCATGAAGTTAACGATAAGTTCGAATATTCTAAAACATTTCCTATCGAATTACAAAAGTATGAAATAAAATAAATAAAATCTCTGTTTACAATGTTCAATTACGAATTACAATGTTCTAGTAACGATTCATTTTGAAAGAGAGTATCTATAAAAATGTTCAATATTTTTAAGGTCATATTTACATTCACTACAATAACTTACCCAATTTGTAAATTAAATAATAGAAATTATTAACTATATTTGCAAACTCAATTTGTACAGTAAGTTAAAGTATGTACATTACTATAGTTGCAACATACTATAGCAACTATGTCGATATGCGATAATGAGCTTCGTTTCTGCACATAATCGTTCAAATTAAAGTTCCTGCGAGGTATATAAAGCAATGACAATTTCTTTGATGCTGTAGGAGTCCATGGCGAAGACGACTGTGATCACCTACCATTAGGCTGTAGTCTAAGTGTTTGCCTTGTTATTTTATTGCAAAAGAAATTAAACTAAGCACTAAAAGTAATTTAATGTAAGGTAGGTGCGATAAAATATGAGGTTCGTTAGGAATATGTAACAAAAGCTTCTCGGAGCGGGCTCGCTAAAACTAATAATACATTGTCACGATAACAACGCAATGAATTTATTGAAGTTATGTGCTATATACCATTAGCACCTAACTCTCCTAGGGTCTGGTTGTCTACAATGAAACGTAACAAATACGAAAAAAAATCCATGCAAAAGTTTCAAAAAATTCTCAAGCTTTTGGTCTGTGAAATATAGCGAAGAGCTTTTTGTATGGTTTCTAATAGTAGTCCTTTTAGAACTGTGTTGTCTCTGCGAATGAGCGTAATAATACACTTTTTTAAATAAACTGTCACAATGTTATTTAGTGCACAATATAAAAAATAGACAAACTTGATGGTGTCTTAATACTAAGAAAACTACATTCAGCAACATTCAATGATTCTTATTCGTATGATTTTTAAACGATTTTATGGGACCTTAATAAAATTTCCCGAGATATTTTAAGCCTGACGTTAGGGGTGACGCCTTGATGAGATGGGGAGGTACGCTCATTGACACTTTCAATTCAACTTTTAAATCTCTTACGTCATGATTATATAGCGTATTCTACTTTAAATTTAGCATTAGTTTGCAATTCAACATTTTTATAATTAATTGGTTCCTATTTTATTGCACTTTAGCTATAAATTTCAAAAAATCGCTTTTGGAAATTGAACACAAAAAAACACTCGAGTTCGATTGTTGTTCGTGAACAACTCGTATGCTTACCTAATCGTAACTCCTTGTCAATTAAACAAAGAACAGTTTAGAACAGGTTGCTATTAATAACAACAAAATTAAAAACTTTAATTATCATTTGACGTTTTATTTGTACATTTCTTTGTATAAGCTCTACCTTTACAGTTAAATAACAATATACTATGGCAGTCCATATACAGTAAATCAAATCAAAAGTTTGTCTACAAACGCTTTATGGATGCCATTAAGGAGTGTTCGCTGGTATGGACTAGCCGCCGATATCGTACGCATAAAAGTTAACAACTTCATAAAGTTTATAACGTGCTATCAATAAGAGCACTATATAGTAAATATTTTATGAGGGACTTTATTGCTGTGACCCATGTATTCAAAGTGAACGTCAAGTACCTATGGAGAGATAGACAGGTATTGTACATTTATGATATATATTTTTTGTTGTTTATGTATTTTTTTGTTAGAAGTTTAAAATATATATAACATAATGATTAATGCTACTAATGTAATTATATGATAGTAACTATTTGAATGTAGGGATCATATTTTTTTATTTCTACCAGTATCGTTCATTTTTCTGAAGCCGATTTAAAAATGTACTTACCGTTATCTATACTAATATTATAAAGAGGAAACATTTGTATGTGTGTATGTATGTAACGATTTGGCTCAAAGCTGCTGGATCGATTTCAAAAATGTAAATGCTACATTATCACTGATCAATATATGCTATGCTAGCTTTTGCCCGCCACTTCGTAGGCGTGAAATACTGTCTTTTGCAGTTAAAGTATCCTAGGAAATTAAAATGCTGCCCAAAGTCACTATTCCACGCGGACGTAGTCGCGAACAAAACAGTTTTGATTAAAATCATGGCTATAAGATTCATTATAAGAATCAAATTAAGAAATTCATCATCAACCCATATACCGTTCTACAGTGACGCGGGTCTCTTGTCATAATGGAAAGGGTTATGCAATATTCCAAATTTCCAAACAATAAACACAATACTTGGCAGTTCTATTTCGTAGTAATCTATAACGAAACTTAATAATACAAAATATCATTCAATTATGAATAACATTATTAAGAGCTTCGTCTTTCGTAATTAGAATCGTTGAACACTTTGACGATAAGTCCAAATCTCTATAACATTAACAATGAAAGGAAATAATCGTTTTTTATTGTCGAAAATAATTCTCTACAATTTTGCGGTTGTCTGTAAAGTTTCAAATGCATAGCAATTGTTATTTGCAGTAAACAATAGTGCAGTCAGAAATGCGGTAAACATAGCAATCAAACTGAATAGGGCGGGCGTGCCGTGAAAACTTGTTTGTCTCTAATAATAATTGGGTACGCAAAACAAATTACGAACTACAAAGGTAATTGCTTTTGGTCGGTATTGTGTGCATTCCTCTATTATAGTTTTTATACATAATCGCCATAGTAAAATATTTAAATATGTGTATTTTAATTTCAACCTATACATTATAGTATTAATCCAAATAGTAGGTACCTGGTTATTTTAAGTACATTAAGTACGGATGAACGCTGATAATGATGTATGTATAACTATGCTGGTGTTAAGTAACATGTGGGTTGCGAGATTTTTTTTTATATACATAATATTGCACATTCAATGATAAATCATCACCGGTTCAATAAATGTTGATGTTTATCCGGTTGAAGAATGTCGATGCTTATCCTCACCCATGTATAAGTATTACAAGTTGTTACGAGGCAAAGCTTAGTACACTCGAGTCCGTAGTAACGCTTAATACGGTCAATACCTTATCGCTACGTACATTTTTGTTAACATTTTATTAACATATTCCAAGCCCACGCACGCTATTTAGAGCGAGTGACGAATGGGGTGCGCCGTAAACTTTAATTAAAAATAGTCACGCGACACAAACACGACGCTTTGTTATATATTCAGGGCTTTGTCGATGTAACGCTACAGGGACTGACAACACTTTCACCACATAATTTTGAAAGTTCTTTCATATCCCTTCCGTTTGCAGGCTGTGTCAGGTTTGCTGACAGTTAGGCTGGAGCGGTACCTCGCAATTAACGTTGACTGCCAAACTTACTAACATTTGAATTAAAGCACGTAATTATAAAATACGCTTCATTTATTTTACTATTATTATTATACCATTACGAGGGGTCCCAAACGGTGTAGAGGATACCGAGTACAGTATAACTATAATATGTATATACGAGTATCTCCATCCTCGCAGACCTGACATCGTATTCCACATTAACAGGCCTCTTGTTCTAGTGATCAGAGTACACGATGGCTAAATCAGAGGCCGTGGGTACGATTCCTATCCATACAAATATTAGAGTGTGTAGTGTACATTTGTGTGTTCTGTTAGGGAGTTATAAAAAATATATATGTAAGTAATAAAGAGTATACCGTATATATTTTTGTACTTTTACCTTTAGTCCGTTTCCCACAATACAGTCATTTAGGCATTTGAATCAGATAGCCGAGAATGGACTATTATTGTTGGCATTATTTATTATTCTCTACATACACCGTTTTCGGATATCTCTAACTTCAGAATTTAATTTTAGATAATCCCTGATATGATTTACTGACTTCATGGTTTTATTACAACACTTTATTGATAGGTTTTCAAGATTTCCAGTAAATACTATTGTTCTGACTCTCGCAATAATACTTTGAAAGAGAATGTCAGAAAACATTATCACGGATCATGTTAGAAACCATTGTAAGGAATAGGCTTTTTTAGGATGTCAATTATCAATTTTTATGTTAATTATTATTTTAATTAAGACACCAAATAAGTAATATTTAACCTAAATTAGATTCACACATTACAACATTTTTTGTTCTTAAATATTGACATTGTTCATATTTATGAGCTGCCCTAACTTTAATCTGCCCATTCGAATATTAGCCTTTAGAAGTCCACTGCTGGACTTAATCAACAATTTTCAGTCCACTAATCTCGTCCCATTCCGGTCCTGGTTAACTTTAACAATTACCTACATCGAATTTTCTTCTGACATGTGCTAACTCTTTATATTATGTGAATATTCAATTTGTTATACAACTTCCTATTAATAATATAAAACATGTTGTTGCATTTAGGTTTTAGCTAGATTATGAGCAGCATAAGTCGGTTAATGTTATTACTGGAAAAGTTATAAGCAGGTTTTGTTTTCTTTTTGACCCTTTTTTTGGTCCGCAGCTGGACTAGGTCTCCTCTCATGGTGAGAGGGATTTAGGCCATAGGTTAAACAATACAAACGCAAGTATAAGCAGGTTAAGCAACGTATAAGTTTACATGTCCCATTAAAAAGAGCACATAAATAATAACGTGGATCAACTTGAAACCTCTGCGCCCGGAGAATATCCGATGATCTCTCATCTTTATTCTATGATATGAAGGCAACTTCATTTTGTGAATTATTTAGGCATACAGCGGTTACCCGCTATAATAGATACGGTTGATGAATGACCTCCCCCCTCCCCACTGTCTTCCCGTATGAAATCTGTCTTTATCTCGTCTTCCCTTACCTGCGGCCGCAATATTGTAATGAAGGTGATGTTACAAAAGTTTCAAAGCATAACTGTATTGGGGAATATTTTACAAGGTAAAGCAGGAAATTAGATTAAGTAATGGCCATTCAAAGTCAAAAGCGGCTCTAGCGGTGTTAGCAGAATAAATTTATTTATCAGAATTGGAGTAAGAAACACGTTAAAAACGAGGCAATATTTATCAAATAATAAAAAAAATCGTTACTGAACAATAAATCGATTGTTTTAAACTGAAACATCGTTGATTTTGTCTACTTTTTTATTTTATATATTCAGATATGATGTAAAGACACAGTTATAAAATTACCCATCACTATCTTTTCATTTAGATACATATTGTTAAATAGTATCTCTATTGGTTGAACAGATTGTTAAAGATATTCGTTGTAGGCTTAAAGATGAACTGTTTTGTTGGGGAAGTGGAGACGTCGATAAGGTATGTTTTGACGACTGCCCAGAAGAAAAATACAAAACTTAGTACTAAAATGGATACATTCTTGACATACTTTGCCATTTGGGGATGAAAATTTAATTAAATAGCCATATTTGTATGTATTACAGCCGATAATGATGTTTCACTCAAAATATAGACTAAAATTCTTTTGACGCCATATCTACAAATATTAAAAAAGTTTCGACAAATGAAATATTTCCCTATTGGTTTTTGTGGAAAAACACATAAGTATCACAATGAAGCATCTATCATATTACAGTTGTTACCTACGAGTATTCCATAGTATCGTGAATATGGAAAACGAAATTCAATCGTATAGATATCATAGAAATGTTCCTATATAAGCAAAATAAAGAAAACCTTTCCACCTGTTTATTTTGATAACGTTACTATTCTATTCAATAAGGCGGGAAACACGAAGCCAATACAAACCAATTTCGATGCAGGGAAGGATCTATATTTACATATAGAAAACCAATAACTTGTTGTAGATATTTGGGATAAAGTGGGGAGCAATTTGAAAACCTTTCGAGCAAATTGCTTTCTTAATTTCGGAAGACATTAACATGACGAAATCTTTGTGTGAAAGTGGGGAAATCGTTTCATCAAACAATAATGGCGAATACCGACCCAAAGATGTGAACAGAACAAACTCATAATTGTTAAAGTTAAAAATATTTCGTTTGTCAAAAAGTTACTAAATTCTTTAAGAAGGGAGTTATGAAAAAAGAAAATGCTGTTAATACAATCCAATTAGATTACCCAAACTGATAAAAAGCAGATTAAAGTAGCGTGAATAATAATACTACGCTTTAGAAATAAACACGATACTTAAACGTAATTGCAGTTTAAGTTTCACGTGTGCTATGTTTAATTTGCGAACAGTGACCATACGTTGGCGTAATAACATAGTAGAAATACCGGGCAGCGGGTTTAATCGCAGTAATTTGCTTACCGTCCACACAAGAATACAGATAAATGCGCGAGAAATTCATAGTTGCGCTTCTGTTTTAGCATCCCCACTTTACGGCTACCTAGTACCAGGTTACAGGGGCTGCGGTTCAGACACATAAATTCCGGGACCAGTGTTGATGTATTGTGGTTATTATCTATTCTACTTTCATAGTGGTGAAATACGCTATATATTTTAGACTATAATAGATTAGCTCCATTTTATATGTAACGGGCAGTCACGATAAGCTTATCGATATGCCAGAATTAGATATAACAAAATGTACGCTTTGCACGATAATATAAATTTTAAATTCATTAACAGATGAATCGTTAGAAAGTATCGGACACTGAATAAAAAGTTAGTTACGCAATTTCTGGTTAATGATTAATATTCATTGATTGTACTGGCTACTTTATATGAGATCATACAAGCTAGAAAGCAATTTAGGTTATTTCTAATTGATTGTGTCCAACTGGTGTGAATAATACAATGCTCGCCGATTCCTGTAATGAAGTAAAGAACCAATCCTCCAATAATCTTATATCAAAATACGTTTTTGTTTTTACACAGGATTCTTGTCCGTTACTAATTTCCAGGAAACGCCAGTATACATTTTTATATTCCAGCGGATAGAAGTAATCTTAGTAGTAATAATAAATCACCGAAAACTGGGAGATACCTACGCTTTTTGCGTAAATCATAGACGTGGATAACATAGAGACTGCTTGTTATTCTCTTATTTTCGCATTTTTATGTGAAACCTCGCGATGTGAGGAATGGTTTATTTAAACATGTATTCCAGATGTGGCTTTATTTCTTCGTGGTAAATCCAGGAATGGACACATTTGTTTACAGAAACTGATATGTGAATATGTAAGTCGAATCTCCAGCGGGGCTCAGTGACTGTGGTTTGGTCACTCTAGTTTAAGTGGAACCTAGAGGGCATGGTGATGGTTTCAAGAGAACGACTTCTAACTGGACTCACTACACAAGCAGTAAAATATTAGATAAAGAATTATAAGTTTTTGTTTTGGAGGTTAAATACTGCTTTAAAATTATTTCTTAAATAATTATAATATATATCAATAAATAAACACAGACTATAATACTGTGCGCGCACTTAATCATTGTCTTAGATAGTGGACTATTTAAAATAAAGGTAAAATATAAAATACCGTTCTTATCGTAAGAACGTTGCAAACAGTTAAGAAGTGATGGATTTCGAGAATGTACAGATTGAAATAGGTAGACGGTACGAAAACAATAAAAACAGTACAAGCTTTAAACAGAAATGACGTTGCCGCTCGCAACGAACGAAACGTTCACAAGTTTCGTAGAAGCGCGATGTTAAAAATAATATACGACAATCTACACAAACAAACCAATTCCACACAATATCGTAGTAACTTGTAGTGTTTGCTGTAATACAATACATTGGATTTTATCGATGTCATAGCCTAGGAAGATGAAATAGCTGTTTATATAGGTACTTGTATATGCCCAAAACAATTCAATCGAACGAAACGTTCCAGTCATGTAATAGGTACCCAAGTCGTAACACTGGAGTTGTTATGAGTACAGTAATCGCTTAACTCAGTGTGTGAAGGAATTAAGCTAATTGGATTACGTGAAATGATAAATTGTTATTGTAATTGTACAAAGCCAAACACATTACTAATATTTCTGATCGGATTTCCACCATCATGTCAGTTAGAGTGATTTTGATTACGCAATACGATACCGGGATTTATTTCGTAAGTCTCTCATTATCGATGTGTCAACATTAATATATCGAGTGCCTAATGGAAAAGCATTTCATACAAAAGAAAATACTGGAATATACGTACGGAATCACTATATCAAGAAACTAGAAATTACTTAGTGTATGTTATTTTCATAGCAGTAAGAATTCGTTTACAAGATACCATAATGGAAGTGTGTAATTATAATTACTTGTCAATTCTAAGTAAAATGCTATAGTATGCAGAATGTTGGTGACCTAAATAAATAAAATAAATTAATAAATCAGACAAAGTCTACATAAGATTATTCCTACAGAAGAATTGAATAGCATTGTGACTATTTTCGATTTACTTTTTATTACAAATAAAAACATTTGAGAACAAAAAATTATTTTTCTTAACTTTCTTGCATTCAGATGAACTAGTATGCTCAAGAGTATCTATACAAAATGTAAATGGGAAGCTATATCTTAAGTCTCGGGTATTTCCGATATCCGCGCCATAAACACTCATCAGCATCCTCCAGCGTCGGACAAATTCCTTTGATCTTGTTTAGGGTAAATCTTTTCGATTTATATGTTAATTTATAAATTTGAATCTTTTGCGGCTTCGTAGGACGCGAAGGTACTTGCTAATCTTCCGTCTCGCGAACGAAACCTTAAGTTCTTATCGTATTCATATTGTAATAGAATAACATGCTTTGTTTATAAATTGAATCATTTGGAGCCACTTGCATGAATTTACCTACTATTGAATGTTAAATATATACATCTAATATTATATCGTTCTATCGTTCATTTAGAAATACACAGTAGTAACATTGTACTAGTTTATGTTACGCATGTTGTATTAGCGCTATAGGATGTTAAAATAGGTCCTCTAGCATCGAATAAATTCCCACTTAATATATCTCGTATTTAATTTCCAATAAAATATTTAATAGCATAGTATACTAGCAATGACTTTTGATTATATAATATTTTCATGCTATAGAGGCCATTCAAGACATTATGCTGTTCAAATTCAAATAAAAAAAGATGAAAATTTTAAATTTAGTCATCACAGTCTAGCGGACGTGGTTAGCGTAAAAGAAGGCTAAGAAGCCCAGAGATAGAGCTCATATGAATCTAAGATGATGATTTATTCTAACGAAAGTGTGGTTAATACTTGGGCGCGCTTGCATGGACAGTGAATAATTTTCAAGAGCGTTCCCTTAAGTCGAAGGATACGTCAAGAAGTCGCTCTCGATTGTTACGTAATCGTACCCAAGGACGTTAAGCAGGTAAGAGATCTTAACATAGGTTCGAGGTACTGCTAGAGGTACCTGTGTGAAAAACTAAACCGCTTGCACATTTTGGTAACTAAAAAACTGAAATCCGAATTTGCATTATGCGGCGTAATTCTGATACGAGATGTCAGAAATCTCATAATTATATGTATTATGAAATCAATAGTATCTGTAACTGAAATAGGACTTTTAAACTGTATTGACGATTGTCCAAATGGGAAAATCAGGGCTACAACGCTTTTCACGACCCGTTACTTGGTACAAGCCTCTACGTTAACTTTAGAACGCCTAGAGCAGGTCCTATTACGTCACTCTCTTGTGTATTTATAGCGGTACGGTGCAGTGGTCAACCTGTGTGTTGGATGTTTTTAAAAGGTCTTTAAGGCCTCCAATGAGTTTTAACAATTGTTAACTAACTAGAATATTCGAGACATTGCTTAACATGACCTCTAAAGCACGTAAACGCTCGTGAAAACTTACTACGTTCGGTCACCCAGGTGCTGACCACTCCAGTCGTTGCCTCTGCTTATCGATCGGCTGCAATCTGCAAACGCATCAGTGGCATGAATTTAATTCTAACGCGTCTTTCTCTTAAGGTGTTCAAAGCGTTGCCCAGACTTAAAACATGCAAACGGGGAATCAAGTAGAGTTTCTTTGCGCAGCGCAAATTTTATCGAGGTCTCGTAATTTCCTTTGATCCTTCATCTATATTCAATGATCCGATGAGCGTAACGCTGCGTAAGCGGATTCATTATATCTATGTGATCTTGAATAGAATGGCACCTTATTTTCATGCGCGTGTCAATATTTTTTCTACCTTCGCAACAGCACTTATTTGATAGTACGGTGAGAAGCATCGGTTTTATGTGGCAATGCGTTTTAAGAATAAACAACCTTGTTTAAATTCGCTAAAGTTTCATTATTGTAAGTCTTATTGCTGATGCGTATTAACATTTAAAATAATATCAGGACTACATATTTCACGGAATTATGATAGACTGTTGAAATTTATGCCGTAATGTCTTCTTAATACTGGAAGTCTGCAAGGCTCTATCTAATTTTTAATTGATAATTTCGTATAACTCATCCCATTCCATCAAGTAAAACCAACCAGCAACATACATGACAATAACACGTGTATGGCACCCGTGCCGGAAATGTTACTTTCGCTAACACGCACTTACTTGAAAAAGGCGTTGTCAGAATGAAATAAAAGTTTCGCTACAGTATCACGTTGCTCGCTTTATCACGTGTGGCGTGCAAATAAAACAGAGAACGGAATTTGAAAACATTATTAGACATAGAGATTCACTTGTACCTATACTGAAGTTCATCTGCTGCAGGCATACCTAGCACAATATTTAAGGTATTTATGGCAAACTTGTGCAAATTTGCTACCATTAAAAGCTGTATATTGTACTTATTCAATAAATTTTCTTCCAGTTACTTCACCACAAATGTATAAACCAGCCTCATTTAACGTAATATAAATCAGCAGTAAATAAAGCATTAATCCCATTCAGTCAGTAATATATTTATAGGTAGAGATTGGTGCCTTTTCACTGGATAAATGATTACTTCCCGAATTGATGGGGCTTGCTTCAGCCAAAAGTTAATCGCTTACCTTTCGCATCGGTACAAAACGATCGGTCAATAATAGAATCTGTAGATCTGAAGGCTTTTGTGTCGGAAAAGCGACCGTACGAACGTGCTGACCTAGAAAGAAACTGGTATTGTGAGTTGCAAAATAAATGGCATGAAAATGCTTTGGTTGAAGATTTTCCGTGCGGGATATCCGTCACTGTTAATTAAGATACGACCGGATGACATTTTAGCGCGATTCTAAAAGTAACATCGCGCAATGCGGTACGTTCAGTAAGGGGACTTCGACGAATTGTTTTGTTTCTGCTGAAGTCTTTATAATGTTATTTCATTTAGTCGCATATTATCCTATCAAAATATTTCCATTCTAAGATATTAAGAACTACCTAGGAATATTTGCATACAATTCTATAATCAATAGACAGCTTTTTACGTATATGTGTCAAGTATACACCTAACACGTCATAGAGACGCTTCTGAATAGAACAATATTTTGTAATAGCTATTCAAGTGTAAGATACTCTCGTAAAGGCAGAATTATGTCAACTGTCTTGCAAGACTGGGAGTTTATTGTTTTGAAGTAAACAGAAATTTGAATAGCGAGCACCGTCCTATAATTATTTTGGAATGATTTGAACGACTTACTTGCGTAAGTCTTTTGTGGTAATTAATTCTTAGACGACCCAACAAGCGAAATACTACAGATATTAGCTAGGTAGGGTATGCATATATTATCTAACTCCAATTACTAACAGAATTGTACAGATATTTTCTTATAGGGAGAATAGACTAAATTGTCAGACAACTGTATTAAAAAAAAAAAAAACGTAACATCACGCCTATAATCCCCTATTAAAGTATTTAAGTATCCTGTATTAAAGTATTTCTTATTATTAAATCAACATTTATTTCTTCATATTATATTGTGGGACGGAAACTAAAACTGTTTTTGCATCGACCAGCAGCCGAAAAAGCCAATGCTTCACCGGAATTAGAAAAGATTTTTTGTAACGGTGCATCAACTTACGATGCTTAAACAAGAGATTTCACCATTACGAAATATGTTGATGACACCTGATCCCGACATAAAATAGGGTAATGTACTCTATTTCTCCCCTACATGAAGCAGAAGTTCGGTTGTGTTATATCACTATAATTGCAACTGAGGATAACTATTAACCGTTATACGCAGATCTATTATACACAGTCTCCTGAACCATACGCTAATCCCTCAGGCAAGGCTAAGCTTTCCGCAAGGTGGTGTGTGCGCGACAATCCGGAACGTACGCCGCACGTGGTTTCATGATGTCTGCGGTTAGTGTATCAGTTAGCCAATACAGAGTAAAGGGGTTATATTTATAAATATAGCAACTAACATAACAACGTTTTTGTACGCAACATGTGCTCGCAAACTTGTTAGACTACACTCTAAGATAGTAATTTCGTTATTACGCTGATTTCGAATCCCATTGGTATCAATTTCGTTATGCGAGCTCTGAAGAAAATTCTCTGTCTCACTCTGAAGAAAATTGTGTGGTTCATAATACCATTTTCAATGTTCTTTTCAAACTTTATGCTATTCAGGACAATTAATGATTCACGTATTCTAAATAATAGAATATATTAGGTAGATGCCTACTTAATTCTTAATATCACGAAAGAGAGTGCCTCACGGTTTGATTCACACATAAATTAACGGCGTATCGGTCGGTTAATGTGTTATGCACAGCTCGATATCCATTGTACGAGTGTGTAAGGGAGTGTTATAAACGAATTCTGAGGGAATATACTTTTCAACGGTTCATTTGAAACTTTTTACACGAATCATTTGATCTTCTCATCATTAAGATTTGTGAAATACATTTTTAAATAGGTATACGTATTAGTCTAAATGAATACGTTTCTAAGCCAATCAAATAGACTTCATCAGGTTTAAAACTCGTCTAATATTACGTAGTAACACGAATGTAATGTGTATATCTAGTAATACGAACGACCTATGTACACCCGTGCATACTACCTCCCCTTTTTTTAACTTTGTAAAGAAAAAAATGTATGTTGACGAATCCCGATAGCAATGTGTAGCAAGAAAGGCGTAAAGCTCCGACCATATCTGATATTAACCATACAAACCGCTCAATTCCGCATAAATTTCAAATCACAATAAAGTTGTGACGCAAAGATCTGTATATCAAGGAACGTGACATTACCCAATTTTATGTTCGCAAAAAAACTCCACATCGTTCCCTGAATCGTTTTTGTGAAAACAACGGAGGCAATAAAGGGTCTTATTGTTATCCTTTGAATTTATATCCAGATATTATCGCTCTCATAAATTGCTAATACGTACGTCCGAAGTTTTCTCCAAATCGGAAGGTTAAAAAAATGACCACGGGATAACTTCCTTGTTTTCTTTATAACGGTTCGACAAAGTTTATACACTATATATGTTATGGTAATGAATAATGTATGAATACCAATAAAGGCAGACAACAGGTTGTACAAGTGTCTAATAACGGCGTAAATTTGTTAAGCGATATGTGAGCAAAAAAGCAATTCATTTGCAGTTACGGAGCGCGGCATCTGTTTTCTAATTGAGACATTAAGCTTGAGTCCGTCTGCATGGGCACCTTTAGTAACCTACACAAACCTAACTAATTAGCGCCAGACGTAGAGAATGTTGTACATTTTAATATTCCTTAAAAAATTATGCGCAAAAAGCAAATAAAGAACTATTATCCGTGACCGTACCTTCCAAATCATATAAAATGAATTTGTTTCCTTTACGGGCGGCATAGGACTCCAGCAATTAACAATAAAAACTAAGTAGGATTTGAATCTTTCCTAGGTATCATTATGTAGAACTAGCGTTGCTAGACGTTAGATAACGATCTAAGATAGAGACCGAACCTTTTGGAGAAAGTATAAACCGTTCTAAAGGACCTTGACAACATTTTTAAAGTGAGATCCAGCAATAAACACTAAGAATGAGAGCTTGACGTACCTACCAAAGTACAGAAATGCCCACGTTAATTTGTCCAGATATAGACCACACGAGGGTCGGGTCCCTAGACGTCTAACGTCGGGTCTATGTACCTTTAAAAATTACGATATAAAAAGCAGAGAGTCTGTGACGTCTCTAAATTATGGGCATTGCCCAGAATCGTTACCCGGGCTTTTCGGGATAATTGACACGAATGTTATGAAACGGCCACTGAAATATGCTCCTCGCTTTTCGTATGCGCCGAAAAACTCTCCTGAACAATGAACTTAGCTAGCGCGACATGCCCCTAAAGTTGTCTTGCTAAATCGTACCACCATCAGGAGTGTCAATTAATCTACATATTATATATAACATAAGTATATCTAGGTACATTTTTTAACTTTCATTACAAGTCAGATGTAGTTCCTTCTCTCGTAATAACAATCTAGTCTTATATAGAAATATTTTGTGATATTCTCATCAATATGATGTGTCGTAAACTTAGAATCGAATTGTTAGTGCTAATGTATAATTGTTAGGATCGAGTAGTTTGCAGATGTTCTGTAAATATCGTTTACTCATTACTAAAACATCGCTTTGACCGACCAGTCATTCCCAATAATGGCACGTGGGTAACGTCTGCTGTGTTTGACTAGTGCTCATGTGCGATAGAATACATGTTACGCCTGAGAAAACAAACGTTTTCGATTTAATCTCCCAGCACAAAGGTAATTACTCCCTATTTCGATTTGATAGCGAAATAGCAAACTCAACGTAGACGACATTTGCGTGTGATACGAAACATTGATGTCAACTACCTCCTTCCATTTCAATTGTAATTTCCAATTTATGTTTGTATGTAAAAAATAGTAAAGAGCGTTTTAAAACAAAGATACTTTATATTTACATGTACATGTTTAGATTTTATAATAGAATGACATATGATGTAGGGATGTAAACAAAAGCTATATTTTTGTTATAACTAAAAACATCTAAAACCATATATTTTATACACTTAAAATTTAATGTAAGCTTAGTTTTACTGATAGCTAAAAGTAAATTTAAAATTATGCATACAAAGAGTCAAATACAAAGAGCAAATAACATATTTTCTACAAACTAACCTTTGGTGATATTATGCGGTATGATTAGGGGGAATCCGTATAAATAAAGTGACAATACGACTACATATATAGAGCGATAAGGATATATCTACTCGTGCGTAATACATACATAATTATCGTGGACATTTCCATTTTCAACTCTTTAAGCTTTCAACCGTGTATCCACGGGGCTCCTCTTAGAATGAAAATGTTTAAAGCAATATCACGCTAGTCTAATTTATCTACCTAACTTATCATTAACTCTTCATACACCTTAAAAAAATAATTGAAAAATGGAAGGCGTATAAATTTCCTGACGTGTTCACTATTAAAACTACCACTGCTCCATTACAAATAACTATTACAACTATGAACAAATAACAATTAACCAATAAAACCTACATACATTATTACGTAAATGGATACTTCTATGCCAGGGATTCAAACCCTAGAATAAGAAAATGAAGGAATGATGGAGACGGAAGCGGAGGACGTTAGAATAATAATAACTGTCCAAGAAGAGCATGTTAGAACTGTTCAAAATTGCAGAGAAGCAAAAAGGTTTACACTAGTTACGTGTGCTGTATCGTCCAGTTAAATACTGTTTGGCAGACATTCATCAGCATAGATAACTGGTCCTTTAAAAAACGCAACCTAATGGAAATAATTTCCGCTCTACAAGTTAAATGGAGTTAAAGTGTAATGGACACATTTCTTTCTTTTTCATCACCGCGCCGAATACGTGAGCTACCTTGTGTGTAAAAATAGAGGAGCGTCTCGCTTTGATAAAGCGAACATTGGTTTCTCGCGTTACTTTTTGCAATGGTAGACGGTTTCGAATGTTTTGCTCACTCCGACGGTGGCGCCAAAGTGATTTATCATAAGGCAACATGCTGCGGTTGAGACGAAAAATAAAAGTAATTCCTTTTGTATTTGCCGACTAGAGCGGCCCGGGGACATATTTGCCAAACGCGTGAATAATGGTGTAGTTGATGTAACCTGTCCTTGATCTGCGCTTTTCTGACTGACAAAGGATGACAGGAGGCTCAATTTTTCTTTGTAATTAATGTTCGTACAAAAGCAAGGGTCTCATCGAAGACATACTGTTATCTCAAGCATATTATAGCCTGACAGTATAATGATTGTTTGTTGTTAAACGTTTGACGAAGTCTTAAAGACAAAGGTACGTTATGTTTTAGTAACTGTTATTTTTATTGTCCAAAAATAACATTTTGATAGCAATGAAATTCATTTTTTATACTCTCGGTGTCCATGAAAGAGACGTAGCAATGTGCGTTGAATTTATTGTAGTAGGCGAAGACCCAGATGGCTTTCCTCATAAAATACAACGAGTGCCTCTGTTGGTAGCAACGCCGTACTTAAAGATAATAACAATTTACGGGATCCCTTTCGCAGAATTTGGCAGAATACTTTCTCTGTAGCAAGACGTGCAAGCAATTACTGAACTTCTAATGATGTACTGGTTTTCACCATACTTCTTACATACTTACATACTACATCTTACATATTGGTACATGTATTATGGTGTTGA
>DWDX01000693.1:0-23669 GCA_018245675.1 Agara michaeli | reverse complement strand
AGGTGCAATTGCAAAGTGCAGGAGGTATCTAATTTCTCAGCTGAAAAGTGCTAACATTACATTTTGATTAGAACTGTGTAATAGGTAGACACAAACTTTCTAAAGTAAGCATACAGTTTCTCCACAGATACGTAGATTCAACTGACAAGTTCTCTTTGAAATGTTAATCTTGTCTTTGCTCGGGAATGACAAATTTACATGATGCAGGTCTTTTCATCCATTTAAAAATTTAAAAGTTAGTTTTTTTTTTAAAATAAGCTTACAATTCTGATAGTCCTATAATCAACTAAAGTCTGACATATTATGCTTTAGAACAATGTTGCAATTTCAAAAAAGAATTTCACCAATTTGTTGATAATTCCGTTTAGTTCATTTGATCAAAATGTTTGGAAGTTAGATAGATGTGCTGTTTTGCTTAAGACCCATATGACTTCTTATCGTCTTATCAAACACGCAGCAGAGACATGATTACATTTGTCTTAGTGTTTCTGCCATAATATATTACTGTCTGTTTAAATGTTCCCGTTAAAAATACTCATACATAAATACATAACACAATAAATAAAAATACACATGAATTTATGGGTTATAAGTTTAGTTCAAAATATATTTTTATTTTATAATAGCTATTAACGTTATACATTACACATGTACATTTGTCCCTATGAAATTTATGTATCCACTAGAAGTGTTTCTTTTATGGGTCAAGTTTCTTTTTATTCGAATTTCCAGTGGCCATACTGTGATGGAGCCCACGGTGCCCACAACAAGGAAACGGGAGACAACACTGGGCCCGTGGTTGTTAAACATAAGGAAAATAAGTAAAACCATCGTACGATTCACTTAGTATTATTACCTGTAAGAACAGGTGATAAGTGTGATCAGATAAGATTAGAGACACATCTGAGATATTTATACAGGTTTATTATATTGTACTAGTTTGTTTATTATTATTACTATTGATATTTCCAAATTGTACAAAGAGTATGTGAAAAATACACAGTATTTTGCATTTACAGTTTTTCTGCTAATTGATTAATAAAACAATCTTGCAGATGTTATTTAATCCAATGTTGAATTATAACAAAACAAAACAGTGTAAAGTAAAAATTGTTTTTAAATATGGGATTGTTATTGATTGCTAACTTGTTTGTACTGTCATTATTTTTTAGTGAGTGATCATGTATCATTATTTTTGCAATTTTTTTTGTTGATACTTTTTTACTATAAGCGTAGATATATACGTGTGGATACTAATAATGTAGCAATATATGTCTTTATCAGACGGTAAATAGCATTGAAAAACTAACCTACATCAAAGGTGATTCGCTACCTGCGAGGACTTTGAACACTAGATACATGTCTTAATGAGTCTGCCTTCTGTACTCTTCAAATGTGAACACATTTTGTTGATTAGTTATATTCAATGGTGCAGCAATGTTACTTCCGTAGGGGAACCCTAAACAGATGGGTTATTGTCAAATTTGTAAATATAAATAGTACAACTAACATTCTGTATTTCACTTGCCAACGAACATGAGTTTTAGGATAGTTTCTTCTTCATCACTGGCGGGATTGCATCTTGCATTAATAATAACATTGCAGGGATATTTTTTTTGTTTATAAATGAACTCTGACTATGCAGTTTCTATATAGTAGCTGTTATGAAAATGGCAAATAATCTTTTTAGATTTTGACTTTTGTGATTAAGGTTTTTATCCGCTTTCTTTTTAAATAATCTATGCATTGTTTTTGTTACTAAAGTTTTGTAACCAAACCAATAATAAACATCTGTTCCAAGCTTAGTATTGTTTTGTAATTTTGTTACTCCTTTTAATGAACTTTTCACTTGTTTTATAATTTTAGGGTATGTTAAAATGGTATAACAAATTTGACTTCAGTGTTTTAGTCACCGACGTCTAATAATACATAAGGGCCTTTTACAGTCACGCGGGTAAGCGCCCGCGTGCGGAACCCACCCGCACGCGTGCCACACGCATCCCATCGTTTCACAGAGTTTCGCGTTAGCTTTTGCGTGTGGGGCACGTGACATGAACATTTCCTAAGAGTGTCTCGACTCCATAATAATTAAGTCGAGACTTTAAAACAAAAAAATGATGAAAATAATTTATTAAAAACAATTATCATATCATATTCTTATCATTAATCACATCACAGACATATTTTGACTCTATAAATATATACGATTATATTCTAAATCATGCCAATTGTAAATATCATAGGATATTAGTATATGTGATGCTAATTTATGGCACAATTCGAGTCGACTTTTACATTACAATGAGATTTTCTACATGTACAAGTTAAAAGTGGGAATTGTTACAAATTCACGTAAGATATGACATGAGCAATGCAAATAGAAAAACACAGAAACAAAGCAATATACCTAATTCAAAGTGTTGTAATGAGCTTCATAGTACATATAAAAAATTCGTAGTCTACCTTCTAAAGGGATGTCTTACACATTTAAAGTTATACAGTATGAGTATTCATTCAATGCCATGTTACAATAAAAGTGAAGAGTTAATTAAAATTACATGAAAGAATGTTTAGTAAAAGAAAGATTATTTTAAAATAAGTGAAAGTATGATGATACGGACCTTGATTTTTCCTTATAAAGTACATTGCGAAAAGCGACAGAATTAATAAAATGGCTTAATTATAAGCATATAATAATGAAAATGTTTTGAAAATTTATTGCAAATGATCTAGTACTATGTACATAAACTAGATCTAGGCAAACACATTGTGTTCTGATCGATTCAACTTAATGAAAATTGATTTAAGATACTTATTTAGAAAGATTAAAACCAATTTTCGAGAAAAGCGATTCTTGATTTTCTAAATAATACCACATATATTAGGGAATAACAACTGGTTTAAAATTCATGTGATATGATGTCGATATGCTTATTTTAACACTATAGAATAAATGAATATAACACAGATCACATTGACATCGCAAGACCACGGCTTCATTTACAATCTTACACAGTATTCTATCAAACTCAGTCTTGATATTCATCCAAATCAAACGTCCTATGACTCGAAGAACTTAAATCTAATTATTTTAATAAAATGTTTAGATCTCAAGAATTGTAGGAAGATCGTCATAGCGCCTCAGTTTTCCCGCTAACACACGTCACTGCAAGCCGTTGCTTCAGCCACTTACAACTGTAACAGTACAAAGTTTGTATCAGTTAATGTTTAAAAGTATTTTATAAAAACTCTATTTGGGTAATTTTTCTATTTTTGTAGATGGGTTTTCCTCATTACGAGATGTAAAACTCTATAGTAATTGTTGTACAAGCACTTAAATATTTAAAAAAAAGAAAACGTGCGTGTGTGTACTTATGTACGTACGTAAGAAGTTATATACACATATACAGCCTTAATTCTTTTTTTAGATACAGGACACAGATTATGTATAAAAACTTATGACATCGTTTAAGTACGAGTGTAGGTTTAAATCGGGGAAAATGTATTTATTTTAAATTGGAATGTAACTAGATCTGCTAGAACCGCTTAATCGATATAGGTATTCAAATTTGGTGTGGAGATAACTTGAATCCTCCGAAGTATTATAAACGTAGCGGGCCTACTTCGGATATGGGCATTTCACACGATCTGAATTGGGGGTAACAACAAAGTAGTTACAAATAAAGCAAAAAGATTTATGCAGGTACCTATAAATGTACATACCTCAATTCTTGTTTCAGCTATATTTTCTTCGTTCCTCAGTAATTCGTGCTTTAGGCCATTTCGTTTTCTGAAAATGTATTACTTAAATAAATTTCATTGGTGCAAATATACCTACATATAATTACTTACACGATAAAGATAATTTAACTCCTAATTTGTTTTGATTGCCACTGAAATCTCTAATCTCGACCGAAACTCGCTTCATATAATAAACATAACACTATTATTTAGTTTAACACCAAAATAGTTTTACTTTAAACGTGGTTTATGAGCCAGTTGACCGCTTCCTACGCACGGGCGAGGAATGATGCGCCAGGAAGACGGATATTAGGTTACCTCACAATAGATAGCCGGTTTATGTTCACAGAGAAGCCACAAATAAACGGTCGCTTGCAGTAAATAGGTATGTAGCCATAAAAGTCTTCGTATCAATGTTTACACTATCGTAAAATTTTATCTAGCCGATCTTTTACGACGGTAAGATATTCAAGTTTCGAAGTAAATGTAGACTCATAGACTGAGAGAATTGATATTTACATACATTCAAATAGAAATGTTAATGTAATAGATAAATTGAATTCGCAACGAAATAACATATAATACATAGTTATAGGATTGTAATTATAGTCCTTTACAACTTGGTACCTTAAATTACCGAGTTAATTAAATTATGTATATAGCCCTTTTGTTAACAGATATAATATAGTTATGTTAACTGTTTTTTTTTTAAATTAGTAATCAGACGTAATTGGAAGAATAATAGACGTAGCTGTAGACGACGTAACTTTACGACTTTAACGCAAACCAAATAATTAGACCTGAAATATAACACGGTAAATATTAGGAATTTGTACTCACATGTATATCCGTCTCCACACGATGAGTGCAGTATAAGCGAGACAGACGATGCTGCAGGTGACGACAACCATAATCCCCGCCGCGGCACCTATGGGCTCGCCTCTACTACTATTCGCATAGCGCCTCTTTGAGTCCTTGCTTACTCCAGCGCCTGCTGTAAATATTTTTATTAATAGAAGGCATGTGCATGCAGGCATCGGAAAAAATTGATCGTTACACTTTATGGATATATAATTTGACCTTCAAATAGGTTTTGTGACTTACTTATTCATTGTTAATTTTATACAATCTTTGCTAAGTTCAACTGAATCACAAAGTTGCCAAAAAACCCGTGTCCAATATTGCTATTACTATCCTTAGGAATTAAGTTGGAAGACCTTCCCTTCAGCGTATCATACAAAACAAAAAATTGTTTGATGATATTATATAACTAAAACTCATCACGTTTCCAGAGACAGAACAACACAACAACAGCAAAAACAATAATCCTCTTTAATACTAAATATCTCTAAATTTCCGCACTGTAATGAAGTTGTCCTAAGATATCTTATTACTATTTATATTTATTTAAAGTTCGAAACTCACTCAGTCAACTTCAACATTTTTAAACATTATTATCACCTGCTTTATTTGTGTATATAGGTTAAGAATTACATGACTGCAATATCTCGAAAAGCAACGTTAGCAGTATAACATGCGGGATGTGTAATTGGTCTCTGTGCATTGCATAGCAATAATTCTGTTTCCATAATTTGCCCTTGTACTCTCCGAGTATGTAATTAGTAAACCGTTGTTTCAAAACCTGTAGCAATACAGATATTACAGCTGGCTCAAGGGTGAGTTAAATTGTGATGTGAGGATAAAGTCTAGTCGTAGGTGCATTTCTGTTGGTGCACCTGTCCATGTAGCGTTAAAACTGGTTTTGTTCGAGCCAACAAATATCAATGTACACTTGAGAACATAATTATACTGTTCACTGTTAGAAACCAATTAAGTATTAATATGATTTTATCACCACTAAATCAAAACTCATATGCTCATAACCAATGAAAAAATATTCTTTTTTCTTGATGCAAAGTCTAACATGAAAGTTTTTGTTTAACATTAACATATAGCAAGTGAATGTTATAAGTTAGGTATCTACGATAGCGAATTGCTTTGATGATAAGAAATTATAGCGACATAGCTGGTTACCTTGCAAAAATTCAGCTTGTGAATCGGGCGCAAGAGGCACATCGGCGCGGCCTTCCTCCGTGTCTTCAGGAAAAGTTGGCAAATCTATGTGATCTTCATTGTCATCGCGAGAGTGTAGCATGTCAAATACCTCAGATCTGAAATTATGTCACTTCTCGTAAGTTAACAATACGAAATAACTATACATTTATTGTGTAGCACGAGATATACCTACATAAAAATGTTGCGTGACTGTGTATAGGACATTCTATCCGCCTCATTGCCCTTCGAAACTTAAGACATTGTGATGCAAAAAGTAGCCTTCTAATTTTCCCGTTACTTATCGGGTTACGAAATTTATGACACAAGAGAAATCACGCAAGAGGAACAAATTTATCTCCTTTGTGTTCCAGGAAATTTGATCTATATAAAATATGTTTTTTTTTCTCTTTTTTTGAGAAGAAAGTAACAATCCAATTGTTTTTTGCTTTTAATTACCTGCTCACACCGTCTTTGTCGTCAACTAAGAGCTTCAATAAAGTAGCGTTTGCTTCCAAGGTCTTATATCGGCTATTGTCTTCTACCTCTTTTATGAGACTCGGGAGTGTACTCTGTACCAATGCAGGTTCGGAAGTGGCAGTACTCTGGCTGTGACACGACTGGATATCTGTAGGTAAGTCAAATAATTATATAATAAAAACCTTATCGGCGCTTTGACCATTCATTTTAAACTCGGCCGTGAGAGAGTACAAAGATAAATATCAATTTTCCTTAGATAATATTCTTTTGGTAATCCCAAACTTAATTAATAAATAAGCCATGACGCAAGTGTTAATAAATCATATCTTAATCTTTTTCCCAGAGATTGTAAAGAAATGATTAATGAGACGGTATCGAGATTTAATATCGTATAATACAGGTTCTATGCAAATGTTAATAAAGGCTATATATTATGAGTGTGATAAAATGAACACAATATAATAATATTTTACTATACAAAGCCGTTAAGTTTAAGGACCTTATTGAAACAATTGCAAAATAAGTGATTATTAACAGCTATTTCGTTGTACTTCATTGTATGTAATAGATCCGACTTTTAATAATAAAATAGTTCCCACAAATACACAAGTTGCTTGTATCACAATATTTTTAAGTCAATAAGAACAAAACAGAGTTCAATCTTAGATGCATTCAGTGGTAAGGTTGCGAAGGCGACGAATACCGTTATCGCGAAGTCCGAGTTTGTTTATTTTAAATATTCATGAATAGAAGCTAGCCAGTGCACCAAATTCAAATAAGAAACTTGGAGTACCACTTAGCTTATCCAAAAGTAAACATTTTTACGCTGCGAGGTCAACAGAACAATTCAATTAGGGGGTCAGACGTTACTTCAGCGATGTGTTTAACGGTGCTTAGAAATCCGGTTCTCAAAACGTTCGAAATTGACAGTTTAACTTGGACACAGCCAGTGCCGTGTTAAGCTTTGGGTGGCGTAATGAATCATTCCTATACCCATTTATCCGCCTCGAGATACTCTCGTAACCTCATAATTCAAAGTGAAAGTATGTACCTCAGCAAGACAAATCGTCGGAATCTTTTATTTATTAGTCGACCTGATGTTTAGCCAGTCTTCTTTGTGTCCGCGTGTACAGTTCTGGCCGCGACGTGTGATTAAGAGTTAATTGGACACGCATGTAAATTGCTATGCTATCTTATCCGTAATGTCTACCGCCATTAGCCTGTCGAGACCTATTTCCGTTGATTGCACTTTAACATAGTTGTGTGGAGTTTATTTTCTGTGAATGTTTCAATGCAGTCACGTCTTGTATCTGAGACATGTTAACCGTAGTCGTTTACATTTTTAAATAAGTATCATTTACATTATGTATTCATATAGTAATGGGTTTCTTCTTATTTTTGACTTCATTATAGATACGCGTAAAATCTGGATCGTGTCCGCACTCCACTCGACCACTTAGGTACACGTTTAAACTATGCAGTGATAAGATATATTGCCAGCTTTCAATCTGTCATGTACATTTGCTTGAAAATTGTAGGTAATAATTATTTATCATTTTGGTTATAACGAGCTTATAATCTGAAGTTATATCTTTTCACATCCCGATGGACATTTTTGTATCTCTGTCTTATAATAACAAGAACTCCAAAAACGTTGAAAACTATTTCTGAGAAAAACTATAAAAACAGTGTATTATGCAAGACTTAAGTTTTTAAACAAAACAAAAACGTACACGTACATAATTATGTTAAATAGAAAAGCTTGAACATACAAAATTCTTTCACATTACCGCAATGATTTCCATAACGAGAATAGGCTCTTTTGTGTAGGCTTGTGTTTGACTGCGAGCACGACTAGGTACATACATGTTTGTTTATTTTTTTTTTATTGTGGAATAGGCTGGCGTTTGGCTGCGAGCTCACCTGATGGTAAGTGAAGTGCAGTCTAATTGGAATATACTCATTGGTTAGAATATAATCATTTGTGTCAATTACGAAGTGATGATTGAAAAATTAAGTTTTCAATTCTATCTGATTCAATTATGACTGGAAATCTTTTTGATGTTGCTAATTTGCATTCATTGCAATTAATACATAACGCTTCCTTGCAATATAGGTAATGTGCCGACATAGATGAGGCTTTAGTTTATTTTTTGACTGGTGTGATGCTACAATTTTCGCACGGCGTTGTCCAGCTGCCGGAAGAACCGATGCATTGCTCAATGCAGTTTCCGCGCTGCATCGATGCAATGCGCAGATTGTGCGCTTTGTTTCCATTAAATCTGATGGAACGCTTGAACGTGATTCATATAACACGGCTAAGCTTTATATGCGATCTCACGTTGGTAGGTACTTGGTATTATTTAGTTCATTGTATTTTTCTTTCTATACCAAATGGACTGAATTTTAGTTATATACAAAATTTGAGCAGCAAAGAGCATCTCAGCCTTTGATACCGACCAGTTGAAATTGACCGCAATGATTGCCGTCCGGTGAGATTATTGAATAAGTGCTCGTTATGAATCTTTTGTGGCATGACATAACAAGAGACTGACAAAATTTTGTAAATTTTTAGGTACCTACTGTGAATGAGAATATCGTGGTTATCAAAAATCCTAGCAGTTTTAGAATTTCTATTACGATTCGTTCAAATGTTTTTTAAATGAATCATACTTAATGCTGGAATTACGAAGTTTTAACTCATATTCTCAAATACTACCAGTATTAAACCAACTTGAACGCAAATTGAGAAGTGAACTCAAAACCAGTTGTGCGGCGAGTTATGGACTATAGGTATACAGTAGGGATATTGAAAGTGACCAAGATTTCTCGATGCACCGAAGTTGACGTCTGACGGTTTATGTATGATCAGTAAGCTCGATGAGTGACGATGTGAAAAGTGTTAAGACAATCCACTCACATAAGTTAGACTTACCTCCCCGAAGTGTTAGGTACACATTTATTTTAAAACGAGCGTTTCATTGAAAGTAGTATTGCAGCTTGCGGGTTGAGTGGAGAAAATACAGACAACAAATAAAAACAAGTTATGTACGTAATCACAATATTAATTAATATTCTTGTTGGTATGTTTTTAACTTCTTATATTAATTACACAAACACAGACGAATTTTTAGGACAAAATCGAAATGACAGAAAACTAGAAAAGAAGTTATATGAGTATTTTGGTCAAAATATAACTAACAATTCTTACACGTTAATATTTCATCAGAAAAGCGTTAGACAATTATTTGCCATACAAATGTATTATAATTATGGGCTTTAAGAAGACTAGCATAATATATTCTATTTTAAGTAAGATGCAAAAGACGGAGTGGAAGACGTTGCAGACGTTTCTGTTCCCCTATAAATAAAACCTAAGTCTTATCAATGGGTGGATAGGATTTTGCTAAAGAGGCTTATTCCAGCTTATTATGCATCTCCGTTTTCCACGAGGCAGGATCGTCGCCAAACGGTAGGCTATCATGTGATAAAAACAAATAAACATCCTTATAAATATGCGGTACTTCTGATATTAACGAGTGAGATAGTACTACTATGATCAGGAGGCCCGTTGGCCTATTTGCTGCGGTGAATAATTAAAAAAAAATACAGATTATAGATACAAAAGGCACATGTTACCGTTGGCCTATTCATGTCCACATCAGCGTGTACCGTAAAGACTTGTCTAACGCTGCCCCGATATACTTTTATCACCTGATCTGAGCGCAGTCATTGAGATGGAAAGGCCGCGCTACGTAGTTAAATTACTGAGATTAATATCTCATTCATTCATTCATGGACGTCTGTGAGTTATGGTGACTCATTATGTAAATTTTACTCGGATGTCCTACTACACGCACTATAGAGTGCAGACGTTTACGTTACTCGTTACGTTGCTCCGAAATCACACATCTCACTAGCGCGTGTGTATTCTCATTATTACGTGTGCGCTTCAGTTATTGGGTATTTATAAAAAAAAAACCGAAACGGTATGATTCATTCTGTTCGTTCTGTGAATCTGTTATTGTATCAGGTGCAATTAAATTATCATTAGCGATACCTGTGACGCGACAACCGATGAATAATGATGAAGCTTCTTCTGAGGAAAATTGTTTAAGTAGCTTTAACAGGATGTGATGTAATTTTATATGATTATAGGGTATGTACCCTGTGTTTTATGCCATAGTGTCAATTGCGTAAACTTCCGTTTGATATTGATTTGAGTGTATTTCTTGGTGTAGGTACTTAATTTTAGTATCTATATTGATTTATCAGATAAGTCGAGTACTTTTCCATGTACCGCGCGGTGTAATTGTTTTTGTAAATACGGAACTATAATACAAACCATCTTCACCAAGGCTTAACAACTTTACTTATAAGAACCTAAACAACTGGTTGCTATTATACATTTGTGGTAATATTTTTTCCGCGTGTTAATTACGTATATCTATGGATCTCACACACTACGTTACCTCACCTTTACCGACAAAGTGTATCTCATCATTCAATTCCTTATCATCACTTTAAGTGACAATAAAATTCAGTCCCAATAAATATGATATAAAAGTTATAATTAACCGACCTTAAAAAAGGAGGACGTTCTATATTAGAATCTATTTCTGTTTATTTATGTTTATCGTTTTTTTTTAAATTGTTAGTTCTCAATATTAATACGCATTTATATAATTTTCATAGTGAAATTAATTGTTTACTAGCGATCCATTCGATTTTGTGTAATGCTAATCTTTCAAAACACAAACATTATGCATGCTCATTTCAATTATTTTTATTGATAGGAATATTTTTACTGTATGGTGTACAACAATTTAGGTGCAATTGGTTTGTGATACTACAAGTGATTATTATAACAATACCGTAAAATTAAAAACATATTTACCTATAAGTTCAAAAAGAATGGATGGAAGCAGTAGATGTTGACCACACGCTCATGCCCTCACCTAATTATTTTTTATAGACATTTCAAATATGTAATATTCACATAGTTTAATCTTTAGCAGTTACTTTGTATTATCAATTTTACGGTGAGTATTGTTATAATGCAGTAATGAACAAACTCTTACCCAACACAGTGACGATGATCAAACACAAGAACTGATACTGCGCCATTTCACACGAATCCTGAAAACGAAAAGGCATAGAACTAACGTCTTTATTGTAAACGCAAAAGAATTATTCTCAAACAGTTTATGTTATAGTAACCCTTGCACTTAATACTAAAAGTAAATATTTATGAATACATACAAATTCTTTGCAGCCTCTGGTTGGTACCATACATAATAATGTCCAGTAAAGAACTAACATAGTAGAAGGTCTTAGTACAAGAGTACTTTCGATTGTATCGCGACTTAGCGATCATTATTTACAATGTTTATCACATACCTACTGGTCGATTGCCTAGTACTATAGTCCTTTATATTGCATAATTCGGGCTTTATCTTGTTTGTGTTAATAATATGTACCTACCTGATTTGAGTGGACTATATTTCGAGCTGATAACACGGTCATTTAAACTTAAATTATAAACATATCACTTTAGCTGCATACGACTAAAATAATACCATTCCCTAACTATATGGTCATATGTATTTGTGAATGTGAAAAGAGGTGCTTGCAACGAGTTTGAAAGGAACACAAAGGATCGCTGTCGATGTTCACTGGTTCCATAGTAGATTTAACATTTCTATTTCACAGGCACGTTGTATCTCCCCGGTGTTAAAATAACAAACGAGTTCATCATTAATTCAAAATAGCGCTGCTAAATATAAACTCAGCGGATTGTAGTCAAGCAGGAAATGAGAAAATTTTGATAATTAAATTACTTGTAATATTAGTTGTGTTAAGTTCGCGATCCCTTTTTCCCTTTCGTATTGTTTAACACTGAAATGTTAAATTTTCTTAACATACCGGTAAGTCCAGAAACAAGTACACTTTCGCAATGCGAATCCTTAGAACCAGTTCCCCGGTGACTAATGTGTGCCACTAAAAATACCTGGGATCGTTGGGCTGGTCCGAGGGGAATCACGCTGTGGATAACTTAATTAAATGTTCACTAGTTTTTGTCACTTGTTTATTTTTCCCGATATAAAATGTGCAGAACTAGAGCGTGCGCATGAGACGGCGGTTCGCGGCACTCTGCGGCGGCTGCGGCCTGCGTCTCCGCACCGTGTCCGCGGCCGGCGCGGGAGCCAGTCCGCTGACCTTACTGATGCAGGAAGCCCATCCGAAATCACGTTGGATGCGGCATCCACCACCTTTGTCGATTTGTGAACGCTTACTAATTTCCGTAACTTTTTTTGTTGCTGTTGTAATTACACTGAGTCATTTAACATAATAGGACATTGTGTTTTGGCCATTATAAAATTACTTATAGGTAGCTACGTTTACGTTTTGTTATAAACAGATAAGCAATTATTTTAACTGTATGCACTCTATTCTTTGTTGACATGTAAATAGCATATACTACAACAATGGCGAAACAAAACCAATGGTTCAATTGTTTGATGATAAAGAATGCTATGCTGATAACAGATTTGCTCTCAATCTGAACATTGTGTCTTGTCCGACTTTACATTTGATATAATGAAGGTTAGAATATTTTTATATTGTCTATTGCTTTATGTTACTTGAACTTTATAAGATTATCTTTGGAGAACGTTAGCTGACTGTTACATTCGCGTGTTGTATTTTGTCACGAACAGTTCGTGCGTCGCTTTCTCACTCTGTGTTGGTGACCTCTCTCAGGAGTTGAACTCCGCCCCTTGCGCCCGTGTAATTTTCTACTCCTATAGTGTTCGTATTATGCCGATAGCTATGCCATTTACTATTCATAACTTTAATGGCTTTATTTTAAAATTTATGTGTTAAGCAACTAAAATTTTGTTATAGAATTTCTTTAATTTCATAACCTTCCTTTATAATCTTTATTATCTGTCTAAAATATAAGTTACAGCAATGTAATAGAACCTAAGAGAATCCAACAATTTAAAATCTATAAAAAAATGTTAATACGAAAATAATTAGTAAATACTACAGATAGTCGGTACCTACTTAAAAGAATGCTGTTATTTTTAAGTATAGTATTATAATAAATATTGTAACCCTGTAAGAGATTAAAATGTGCTGCCAGTCTACAGGTATAACCCAGGTTAAAGAAAATAAAGAATACGATAAAGTTAAGATCAAAGAGAACCCTTCAAAATTAAGGGAGAAAGCAGTGTTGAAAAATGAAATAAAATTTTAAAAAGAAATTGACGAATTTAAGACACGAAGCGACGAGAAAGCACATTTGATGGAAGCGGCTAAACGGCGCACAAGAAACTGTTATTCGCCCTGGGCTCGACACAAACAGTTCAGAAATGCAATCGATGCAACTGTAAGTCTAAAAAACGAACAAAGGAACGCAGCTAAGGAATCTTAAAAGAAATTAAAGCTTAAAAATGTTAATAATGCTTTTGATTTTTGTGAAAGACTTCTATCGTCTCCATGTATTTGCACAAAAAATTACGTATTAAAATCAATATTACACAATAATTCGTTAAAACCAAATTCTAATTCTTTTTCGTATATATTTTCCTCCAGTCGTAAAACTCCGTAACAGATTTCCCACATGAAGAGAGGAACCGGAACTCGGCCGCAGGGAATTGATATTTAGCATCTCTTCGGAAAGCCCTGCAAGTGTGGATCTATCATTAATGGTTGCACTTTTATCGTCAACACCTGAGCGTTTTATTTTGCTTCCCGTTGACTTCATATTTTGAATACCAATATTGCTCTGTTGGGAATTATGCGTTTGATTTATACGTGCCTGCTGTTGAGATCGCTAATAAATATAAATGACACGTATAAAAACATAACCAAGCTCTTATTTGTTATCATATCAGACATTCCTTAAACATTACAAAGCATGCATTGTACATTCTTACTATTAACACTCACAATACATAGTCTTTTAACATTGCTTTTGTTTCAAGCGCATAATTTATATGTTCATTATTCGTTGGTAACCGTTACAAAGATAACACGTAGTTACTAAAGTTATACAGTAGGACGCGTGGTAGAGTGATATCAGACATATTTGCTTGGCTCTTGTGATTACGACATCCTAAGTCAGTGATTACAATTTACTATCGGTTACTAATCCTTGTACAGTGTACATGTTTCGATTTACTATGATGAATTTTTAACTCGTTAATAGTGATAGTTTTAGTCAAACTAATGTTTGTATTTTAAACAGAAAAAGTATTTCATTGTTTTGCAAAATTAACCTCAATCGTTGGTATCTATTGTAGTCATAGAGCATAACTTTGTAACTAGATTTTGACAATGTCTTGTATAGTTCAATTTGATAAAACACGTTATATTACTGATATTAAACATTTTTATAGTAGCTAATACAAAGAATTTGTAAATCATTTTTACATTTGAATACATAGTAACAGTTTGCTACCAATTGAGTCGTATTAAATGAGTCATAAGAATTATAGTGTTCAAACCCTTCACAAAATACCTATTTTGAATTTTGATATTGATCTTAAAAAGGGCGTGGTAAAGAACATGACTGGGAATAATATTAATCACAATAATGAAAATTCATTACAAAGGAAAAAGAGACTTGTTCATAAGCAAACAAGTACTATTAAGAAAATTAAAGGTATTAACATAGTATTCATGACCATTCATGATATTAATATAGTAAGCTTAGAAATTAGTTTATATTACCAAATAATAAAGTAGGGAAAAATACACGTTACAAATCGTTCAGGGTCAGCGAAACGATTTGTGTGTCTTTTATCTACTTATGTTGTTTGCAGATTCAAATCTAAAACATTTTCGGAGAAAGTCGACAAGTCTAAAAAATCTCAAGAAAACCCTGTCTGTTTATAGTAAACATATGGCGAAAGTCTTTCAACCTACAATTGCACCCAACAAAGTAAGACAATGTAAAAAACTTCGAAAGAGTTTTAACCAAAATAATGACATCAACGTTTTATTTACCTGTGAATCAAGAAAGCCGAAGAAAAGGCAAAAAAATATCAACCACCCTTTAATTAATGACATTTTTAAACAAGTTGATTACAGTGGCAATTTACCAGATACAGTAAATAAATCGAATAAAACAAGTAAGCATTGGCGAAATATGGAAGATTATGATGTACCCAAGACACATAAACAACGTAACTATGAAAATGTGGCTTTATGTAAATTAAATTCAAACTTCAACAATTTTCGTGGTGGACCATGTTCGGTCGGCGATGGACGTTATAAACTCGTACGTTTTCCTACCTACGAGAGTACAGATACAGAGATAGAAGCAATTAATATGAAGAGAGCAAAGTTCAGTGACTGTCAATGTCCAAAAGAAAATAGATTTCGCGCGCAAAAAGAATCAGTGGCTGCAGCCACTTCTTGCTTATCAAATGCTTATAGGGGTGGAGGCGACGATGCTGAGGTTAAAAATATGTCTCTAAAATCAAGGAAAGTTTGTGTAGAAAAGGATGAAATTCATGATAATTCGAGGCTTTGTTGTGGCCATAACTTCCAGACGTTGTTCGATCCAGTAGCATTATACGACAGAACACTTACTTTGACAACAGTAGCATTAAAGTATTTAATATTGGCATTGGCCTTGATTGTCTGGTGTCCATGTATTGTAATCCTTTGCTTTTTTTGGTTATTCACATATCCTTTACGTCCGAATCATACAATTCCTACTTCTAAGTGTAGAAGTAAATCGTTAAATAATTTACACGCGGACAGAGACAACAATAGTAAGGTTATTGAAAGTTTTCACACGTATGAGACAGATAATTTCTGGTCGATGTTAATTAGTGGCATCAATCGTACTCTTAATTCAATCAGCATTTCAGCGGATTGGTTTAAATTATTAGTTTCTCCTAGAAAAGACTGTTCCAAATATAATTTAGTACGTCCTTCACAATATTGTTCGAACTTACCAATGAAAAAATCGGACAACAATTATCGTGTGGTGACGACTGATCCTAATACGAAATATACGTTATACTACTGTAAAAATAAAGGTTGGGTCATGAAGTGCAGCCGACTCCGACGCAGGAAAGATAAAGGTGATCAACGTTATAAAAAATGTGTACAATGTCGTTTGCATCAATCAGCAACGGACTTCGCCATTGCGCCACCAAGTTATTGTCATCATCATTGTCGTCGGGTACCAAGCTATCATCATAGACATCGACACATGGGTAAGCAAACTCGCCCTATTAGATGTAGACATTCACAGCAGTGTTTGCATTATGGACAGCATTGTAGTAACGACTCTATTACACTCAAAAAGTTTGCGTGCAAATGTTATAGGAAAGCAAAATGTAACATAAAAAGAGTAGTAAGAATAGTAAATGCAGTTGAGACTGCAGCGTGGGACGCTGGACCACATTGTGATGATGGCTTGTATATGAATACGTTAACAAAAAAACGGTTGGTTTGTGTATATAGAATGTGTCCGTTTTTTAATATGTCCTGTCTAACTGTTTGTACGTTTTGTGAAAATTTATTTCACTTTTTCTTAGTACTCATTTCTGCTTGTGTTTGGTGTCCACTCTTAGCGTTCATTTATATATGCTATGCAGGGTTTTCCAGGTGCTTATGAAAATAATAAATAAATTGAATGTTAAACTTTTGTATATAATAATTTGGCTGCTGCCCAATTAACCCTTTAATTTTTTGGCGAGTACACAATAAAACTAAAAATGGAAGTTTCAGCTACACTAAAATGTCATCATTTCACAGAGCGGACTTTGAGCATGACACATGACATTTTGTTGAAACTTGACTGTACAAACAGCGAGCGAACCTGTGTAACATTTCACGGAACAAAGACACGAGAGTTGTAACACGGTTGTAAACGCATATGGTGTATTTTGTTTCAATATGTTTGCCATTCGTAAGACTCATAGTACAGGTGACTATCTCAATTAGGTATATAAACTTCAGACCGATGTTAACAAAAACTCAAATTATATTATTAGATTGAAAAAATATTGTATTAAACGGGAATCAAACAAGATTGTTTTAAAAAAGGTATAGTTCTATTATTGCGTTACTCGACGGCGTCGCCTATATAATAAGAATCAAATTCTGGAAAGTAGGTAAGGGTAAAAGACAAACCAAAAGAAATGTTTTTTAAAGAAATCATTACTTCATTTTTAAAACATTTACCTATATTGGCTTCAATGGTAAGTTAGAGTACATCAAAACCATTCAATCCATTTGGACGCCTACTCGTATGTGGGCTCAAATTGATACTTGTATTATATTTATTTAAAAGTTAAAAATGTATTATTTGTTTATCAAAAGAATAGGTCAATATTTCAGTTTTGGTAAAATATCTGTTGTCTGCCAAAATAAACATGCCGAACATATCCCCGCTAGTCAAGTGCAGATATACAGATTTCACTCGCAGCCTTCGAAAATATCTGAACTTTATTGCATTTAGAGCATTTTCCATGTACTATCGTGAATATATTTCTGTTGTGTGACGGTCAGACTAAGTATTTTATATCAGAATTGTTAAATTTGAACACGCCATAGGTGTGATTATATAATTAAGAAGAGCAAAAGCAGGTATCTTAATGTCATAAACAAGAACATCACCGTATTACCATATATTCTGTTGTTATCTCAGTTCTTAACTACATTGTTAAGCGAATTAAAATATTAATAATTGTTTTTGGAATAATATCCCTAAAGCATATTGCAATAGAATTTAAGAAAAAAGTAACAATTGTCATCTTTTTAATGTCACAAATACAATGTCAATTGTCAATTTGTTAGTCACTGGAGTTCTGAGTTTATATTTTGTTTATTTACGAACTAATGAATTATCGTGCAAATGTCACATTAGTTATTAAGGACTGATTCCGTGATACCGAACCGTTAAGATTTATTCGTTACAATTTATATTAGACTTTATTATTTGTTACTTTGCGTTTTTGTACAAAACAAAAGAATTGTAATAATGCAATCTAGTGAAAAACGTACTGTAGATCTCGCTTCTCTTGATCCTGCTATAAGGGTAAAACAATTGGCTAACTACGGCACAATGGTAGAAGTGGATCCGAACGTCCCACCCAGAAGGTAACTATTCCTAGATAACATTAAGAAGAAAATTTATAGAATTTATATACTAGCAAGCACCAAATTCTCCCCTGCAACTTAGTAATCAGAAGTTAGTCACAGAAAGTCAGTAGTTTTTGAAATAAAAGTTCTTTTTTATTAACTACAATTATTAAATTTTACATTAACATTCTCTGACAGAATGGTTTACAAAATATTATGTAGTTTGACTTAAAGCTTTTATATGTATGTAAGAATACTATTACTACTAATAACGACCCTGGCTCTCACATGTACTTAGATCTTACTAGAATCATTACATGAAGGATTCAAGTCCGATTGTGAGTGTAAAATGTTATCTATAAAAATAAGCATACCATGTGCCATAAAAATTAATGAGGTTAGTTATATTTTTAACACGAGGAAATATTTGTTAACCATTTATTATGAGAACTGCCTAACACATATTTTGATGATCTTAATGAGTTCCCTTCGTTATGTATTGAATTCACCACACTGCTGTATGATATTTCCTTTTTGCATTTTCATTGTTTGCATGTGATGAAATTTCTGCAACCCAATTTCTGTATTTTCAGCTGAAATACAAAGAGATTCAGTATCATTTATTGACACATAAGTATCCTTTGAATATTGTGTGCAAGTGTCGACGTGGCTATTATAAAGATGTAACCAAATGGATTCATATGGCACCAAACCGTTACTCCCAATATCTATGCATTCCTGGTATTGCTATGCTCCTCACACAATCTCAGACTGTTCCAGACATAGTTGGACCTGGTTGTTAAATTGATTGACAGTTTTAAAGTTGACTTAGAAACTTGCAACTGCTAGCAACTCATTGAATCTCCAATAGTCACCACTGGAGAAGTGTGGTGCAAAATGCTCCTGGCCTTCCCTTCCTAAACCACATAGTGGTATATTATTCGGTTGTGACACATTTTAATATTACACCCACACTTAAGTGGTACTAACAGTAAAGTCATGAGAGCTAAATTGGTTTCAATGCTATATGAATTGTAAATTGTCCTTATTCAATGTAATTGTTCGTGTTATGTCAGCTGTGCTATATGCTGACGTAATGTCACGATCATTAGTTCTCGTTTTGTATGTAAGTAGTACTAATATAATTTAATTTTACAGGTATTATCGATCAGGTTTGGAAATGGTGAGGATGGCGAACGTTTATCTGGCAGAAGGAAGCCTGGAGAATGCCTATATATTGTATATGAAATTTATGACTTTGTTCCTGGAAAAGATCCGGAAACACCCAGAGTACGCTTCTGTCCCTGCCGATGTGAAAGCTGTCAACCAGGCCAAGTTGAAGGAAGTCATGCCCAAAGCGGAGAAACTAAAGCAGAAACTTTTAGATAATTATGCTAAAGAACAAGTACAATACAAGGAAAATGAGGTAGGTATTTGTTTGATTACAATTTTTCCTTAAATAAATTCATGATTTAAATAAATATTTGGCAAGAATTTTACTGTATTTGGTTTAGTTGATATATATTTATATGACAAACCTATATGATGTTTGGGTTTCTAACAATAAGTTAATGGAGCTAATCAAAAGATAATAATTTTATTAGGAAAAAAGACGCATTGCCGAACAAGCCAGGAGGAAGCAAGAGCAAGAAGACGCTAAGTTAGCTGAGAGGCTACAAGCTGATGAAAATAGCAAAGATACACATCCAAAACCACATTTACTTAATGCGGTGAGATTATAACATCAAATATATTTTTAACATTCGGTTTTAACAGTGAAATCAAGAGTAGTTACTCAAATAAGTATCTAACACCTCTATATACTCATACACTAATACTATAAGATTCTTTGCATGTCTAAATAGATTTGACTAAAATTTTATGCCAAGGATTCTGATGGAAGTAAGAGTTTTAAATGTTCCCTATAATGCCAGAAATGTATCGAAGTCTCTTAAAGTTATTTCGTCTATTGCTACCCATCTATTCCGAAACCGGCATGTATGCATGAAGAGAATGATTAATGTAGACGAAGCGCGTCAGGTTTGCAAGGATAGAGATATTTGGCACTCGGTGCTTTCTGCCTACCCCTTTAGGGACCTGGCGTGATGTTATGTATGTATGTAGATCTAACTATATTATCGAGCGTCAATTAGCGCGTCGCGAAGCTACTATATATATGTAAGGAACTTATCAGTTAAAAAACTTTTAAGGGGGGATTGTATCCGGAGCAACTTCTTAAGTGTCACTTTATTTAGGTAATTTATGTATTTCATGTATATTTCAGGAAGAGTGGGCGGTGTCTCCGTCGGCGCCGCCGGTGGACGGCGTGTTGTACCCTGACGACTTCGCTGCCACGACGCCGCGCGCGCCCCCGCACCACTACCAGCCCACGCCGCCGCTCATACCGCCCACTAGGCCCCATATGTAAGTATTCGTCCACACCATACATAACGACAAACATATTACATATGGTGTTACACATTGGTAACAATAAAGATAGAGTATCATTTTTAGTTAATTTACAAATCGTTTTCATCTAGTATTAACTGTTGGGACTAGTTTTTACAATACTAGATAGAAATCAATAAGCCTAATAAGGTAATGCTAAATGTGTAGTCGAAGGATAAGTCCGGTGAAGTATATCTCCACCGCCTGGACCTGGACCTGGATTTGAGTCAGCAAAATATAAAAAGTTGGTTATTTAAGCCAATTTGACATATATTTGTTCAACTGAATTTCAATTGGACTTCGTAATTACCGAATTTGTATGTAATCGAAGTACTGGATCTTGCGTTGTTCTCTTGTCGCTGTACATCTATCGACTAGCGGACTATGAGGACTAATGAGGTGCGTTGTTTCAGCGCGGCGAGCGGCGCGGGCGGCGCGGAGCAGGCGGCGTGGGCGGGCGGGCGGCGCCTGCGCGGCGTGCTGGCGCCGGCCGCGCTGCTGGCGCGCTTCCTGGCGCTGGCGGCGCCCAACACCGCCCGCAACGTGGAGCTGTGCGGCATCCTCGCCGGCATCCTGGTTAACACTTATATTTCGCTACTTTTTTAGTTGCCCGACAAGCTGATATACAGCTACGATTCAGACGTAATGCGAGTCATAGATACGTGGACATTATACTTAATCACTCGGTGACTTAAAATCAGTCCATAGTAACCACATCGGTATCGGTCGAAGCTAAATGAACAAACACGTGTGTGTCCAGGAGCGCGACCAGCTGAAGATCACGCACGTGATAGTGCCGAAGCAGACCGGCACGGCCGACTCCTGCAGCACCAACAACGAGGAGGAGATATTCCACTACCAGGATCAACACAATCTCATCACCCTCGGCTGGATACATGTATGTAATTTTTTTTTTTCATTCGACTCAACTCCATCTACAATTACAAGTGGTGGTTAAATTTATTTCCGCTTGCAGACCCACCCGACGCAGACCGCGTTTCTGTCGTCCGTGGACCTGCACACGCAGTGCTCCTACCAGCTGATGATGCCGGAGGCCATCGCTATTGTCTGTGCACCTAAATACAACGAGTGAGTGTAGCAAAGTGTTCAACAGCATTTCCTAGAGTCTGCCAGGCCTCCACTTGTTTTACGATTTAAATTAGTTTTTGGGCTTATCTGGATTAACATCAGAAGTATTCATTAATAGTGATGAGTGTGCATATATGTAGAGTTGTAGAGATACATTCTTACGGCTTTATAAAATATTCAACATCCAAGACTCAATAAATCTTTACGTTATTTAGGCTGTATGAGTTGGATTTGTAATTTTCATAGGATTTATATTGTAAATTTTATACATCAAACATGTTTCTATGTTCAGGACGGGCTACTTCGCGCTCACCCCCGACTATGGCATTCAGTACATCGCCAGCTGCCGGCAAACCGGCTTCCATCCCCACCCCAACGACCCCCCCTTATTTTATGTAAGTTTACTTACGCTACTGTAAACAATGTAAGTCTCTGGAAACTTAAACACGTTCACTTTTTGGCTCCGATTAAAGTATAGTAACGGACTAATTGCCTGAAGCTAAAAACAACACAATCCTACACATACTTATATTAAGTGTGGTCAATACACACTCGCGTCTTTTTGAATTAAAAAATTCAAACATATCCACATATGGCACGACAGTGATAATTAACCATAGACTTGACATAGACAAAGGACACTTTTTAACGCAAACGACGCAAATGATACTAATATATTTAGTTCTTATCGTACAGTCACGATCATAAATATATTGTCTTACAATAATAGTTTTTCTAGGAATGCATGAATGCAACAAAAATATCGTCCTTCATGTCCATTATCAAATTAATAAATGCATTAAATAAATGTGACAACTTTTTAAGGCAACATTATTTAAATAATAATTTCTAAGTAATTTTTTTTTTCAGAACGCAACACACATCCGTCTGGACGAGACAGCTGCAGTAGAGATGGTAGACCTCAGAAGATGAACGCACCGCACCTTGTATTATATCATCATATTAATGCAGCCTCCGAAGCTTCTTGCATTTACCTCGACGTCGATTCCGTATTAATAAGAACCTTTGTGAGATTTTAGTTATGGGCTTGCGATTTGAACACTCACTTCAAACTAGTATAGAAGCATAGAGAAGTACTATCGTCCTTAACTTTTTTATTATTCTACTGCAGTATGAGTAACTCTCCATAATAATAATGATAAAGAAACCAGTTTGCAATCCTTAAATTTCCCTGTTTTGTCGCTTACGACCCCTCTAGATCCCTTGAGCGACTATGCGTTCACTTATATTGATTACAGCCACAAACTTTACTGTGCCGATTGCGACTGGTATACCTCAAGTAATAATGTGAAGCGTGCCAACAACACTACCAGTATCAAAAGTAATGTATGTGAATTGATTGAAAAGTATATAATAACGCCACTGTACTGGATGCGCTATTTGTACACCCCATCAGGCAATTCGGTTCGATTTTATCGAAACAATTAGGAAGTTTTCATGTGATTAGTAGCCCGAGCGCGAACCTCTAGCGACGAAGTATTCGTACGTTAAATGGTAAAAAATTGTATGAAAAACGTACAGCGCCCCCACCGTGCGTAAATGGAACTAATTTTGCGAGCACGAACCATACTTCCGATTTTCTAGCGGCCAAGTTAATGTAAACGTAAATGTCAATTCCGCGTTTTGTATGAAAAGTGACGTCACGTTCGATTTTCGTATGGTGAATTCGATGGTACTTCGCGCTGCCGACTAATGTAAACGTAATGTGAAGGTGTCGTATTCTCGAT
>DWDX01000692.1:0-23674 GCA_018245675.1 Agara michaeli | reverse complement strand
CATGACATAAATGTTTATAGTGGCTGGGAATCAAAACTCTGACAACTGGTTAACAGTCAGAGTATTTAACCTCTGGACTAAGAAGTCAGTCTGTGTATTTATGTATGAAAACAGAATATAGTATAATTTTTATGTGAAGAGAATATCAGACTAGCAGGCAGCAGTTACAAATGGCAGCTTGCCGCCCATGAACATTTGGAACTAATCTCTAATAGGGCTATTGGGATGAGACAGTTAGTCTGAATTATGTTACTATCAGGTGCTAATAAGAATTTGTTTGTGTGTACTCATTAGTAGCAGGACTGCAGGAATGGGACTGTTGTAATATTATCCCAATTAGTTCTTGTTAGTATAAGTGAGTTAGAATGTGTTAGTAACTATCCTATCAGAGATGGACGCGTTGCTACTATTGAGGACTAAGGTGGGCGTCCCTAGTATACACGGGCACCAGCATTTAGACCCATCAGACCGAAACATGCAATGTTGTTAAACAATTGCTTCACCGCAAAAATAGGTGTGGCGGTGATACTTCCTCGAGCGAATCGTATACAGGTTTCACCATCTAATAATATACTACATTCTGGCGCAGTTACAATAACATACTAAAAATACAATTGTGTTTAAGTTTTTGTATACCGTTTTCAACATAGGATTTTTTCATATCATGTAGATACATAAATTCGAGCATATGTGGAGTATTGTTATTAAATTTGTTTTTGTTATGTGCTGTATTGTTTAATAATCTGTTGTCATCTTGTAGGCAGTGATAAAATCCCATCCAATGCTGTAGAAATTTTGCAACAGTTGATTATAAAATTATGGTGTGTAGTTTTAGATAGTTTACTATTGATGGGTTAACCTTCACTGCATAGAAATGTACATTAAACATTACTTTCCCCGATACATCATTCGTGTAATTTAACGTATCTTGTTTTGATCTCGTGTATGTTTTAGTCATAACATTCCAAACACATTGTTATGGCCGTCCCGTCACATTCTTTCATGTTCACTCACTTCCTGTAGTGCGGCTAGCCAAGTTCCACATGGTGTATATACAATTGAATTTATGTGACATTAACACTATTTAAGACCTAGACTCCAGATATATATATATATTTTTATAGAATGTATCACATTTGAATACATAGAACATTGCATTTTGACTATTTGCATTACATAAATAATAATCATTAGCAGTTTTAGATACAAAATTTTTATAGCGCCTAGAAATAAGACATCTTTAGGGATTGGAGGAATCCTACATTCAGCAGTGGACTTCCAAAGGCTGATGATGAATGGATGTTTAGAATTATTATACAAAAAATAACAAGTATTGAAGTATGTTTTTTATCAAAAATAGGTAAGCTTTTAAATGCAGTGTGATTTTGTAAGAAATTTTTTATTTTATAAATAATGATAATAATAAAAGTATTATGGATATTTACTGTCTTTAAATTTTTGATATTTTTGTCTTTGGTAACACATCAGCTTCATCATCACATCAGCTACTTTTTTCATTAAAAACAAAAAGAAAGTTATATGAAGTTAAATACCTATCTAGGTATATATAAATATAATGAACTTTATTTAAACTTGGTAAGCTGGTCCAAGAATATTTTTTAAGAGAAAGATGATTAACTCTTAACATTTAATATTTTGTCATATTGTGAATAGTTACATATGATTAATAAAAATCATTGACAGAATTAAGCATGGCAAAATAAAACAGTATTAATAATTATATCTATTCAATCATCCGTTACACAAAAAAGTCATACTTCAGATTAGATGACAAAGTAAATAATTTAAATAGTAAAATATCGTAATATATAAAAATAAATAGCAATTGTCAGTGAGAACTGTGATTATGTTTCTGAGATCAGTGAACATCGAGCACCACATTACTCTGTAAAGCGTTTTGCATAAATTTATCTAAAATCATTGACTAGTAACAATTTTTTATATTGTGTCTACTTCAATATTTATTCTAAAGACTGAAGCAGGGTCAGCAAGTTCTGTCCTAACAGCATTCTCAAACCTCTTAAATATCATTGAGAATTCCATGATGTTCTGAGGTTTAGATCCTATCCACATTTTATCAAACTCATAAAACAAGTAACAATAAAACCTATGAAATAAGGTAATATCAGGTAAGTATTGTTTTGCATTAAACATGTATGTTTTTGCAGAGCCATCTTTTAACAGATAGTATGCCATAGATGTCAAATTAATGCCTACAATTGCAAATGTGTATCCATACTTGGGATGCTTAGAATGACTGAGTACATGACTTGATGCTTGTGGATATTCCCGTGCAAAGAACAAGAGGTTTTCTAGTCCCAGTAATCCCATGCCACGGAAATCTGTTTTTGGATCATCACCCTAAAAAAAGAAAGCAAATATGTAAACATTCATAAATTACTCTTTAAATCAGTTAAGTTAAGCAAATAAGGTAATGTTATGTTATTAGACCCAGATATAGAACTATCAAATATACTCATCTTACAAAAGTTTGTCTTGAATGGGTGTCAGCAGTCATGGTCTAATCACTTAACCAACAAGCTAGTCAGCTGATAGGTTATATTTAGAAATCGGCAAGTTTTTTCTATTGAAATTTTTCTTATCAGATTTGTATTAAAGTATATATGTAAAATAAAACATTGTACCTGAAAACCTATGTCTTGCCATTGCTTGGTAATTCGGGCTTCTAGCTCTTCGTTTGGTACAAGTAAAGACCACAGTCTTAATAACTTAGATTCATGTTCGGCATTGTTGCTATCAAACTGAATTTTCCGCATCTCTTCAACTTCACTCATTAATTGCCTGTAGCTCCAGATTTGTTCCAAACATCGACGAATTGATCTTAAAAACGGTTCATGCAGCTTAGCATTGATCTGTTTTGTTCTTACAATGATAGCTATAGATGGGTCTAATATAAGGCGAAAATTAACAGGAACAAATCTACGTTCCATAACGACTGAATCCAAGTAAGAAACGACTTCCTTAATATCTCGGGTGCGCGATAACATTAAAGAATTTTCAACATTCGTTGTCCTCTGAGCTCCGGCCTTGTCTCCATAGCAAATTCGTTGTAATTCACACAATCTAGTACTTTTTCGCAAAAACCATTTTATCAAAGGCCTCAGATACCATTGCAATACGGACCAAACGTTAAACAATATCATTTCTGTAAAAAATGTGCATTCCCTTCGTGTACTGACTTAATTTACTTATGTTGTGATATTTTTCGGATTTGGTTGCAAGGCAACGCTATTCATATTCAATGTACGCCAAGTAGATTTACATTGACATTGACAATAAGTGATTGGACTTCATTTTCGTTTGCCATTAATTAATGACAATAGCATTATGCTTATTTTTTATTTTTAAGTAGTATAAGATAATCTGTTACACTGCCTTGCATAATTTTAACAAAAAAATACAATTGGTAGCCAAAATGTTATTTTAAGGCTCTATCTGTAAATGTAATTATTTAAAACGATTTTTGGGATGAATAGGTTTTATGATGCATTTATCTTAGTTTTGAAACTTTCTGTGTCTGTTTAGGCGAACGGACCTCAAGAAACTAATATCTGACAAACGGGTAAATTGACTTCAGAGAAACATGGTATGATGGTAGAAATTACCGTTGCTTTACAGTGACTGCTGCAAAGTATATGCCTGGGCGAACGGTATACCTGTACCAACATTCTATTATTGTTTGGTTTATTGTATTTTTGTTCTACTTACTGAAAACGTACATGTTATTTGTACTATTTTTTTGTCAAGTATTATTTGCTGTTAATATCTCACCTATACATTAACATCCCACCAAAAATATATCTAAATGTGAAAGAATGACACCTTCAATACAAGAATTTCACAAGATAAGTTACCTACTCAGTTAACGCCCTCGCCATAAGTAATGAAATCTGAATACCAAGGTTTTTAAAATTATTTTATCCCTACATATGTATATCAATTTGTAGTTATACATCTATAATAAATTATAACTATCATTATCATAATAATATTATTCCCTAGATGTTCCACTCCAATGTTACGCATCAATTCTTGGGTTAATGTTATTTTGCTTTTTGTTTTATTGAAGTCTGTATTTACTTTTGTTTTTTTTCGTTAATAAACTTTTTTACCATTGTTTACAGAAACATGTATGGCTCGATGTACGTACATGTGTATCTTTATATTAACGTACATGTTATTAGTGTCAAACATGTTTGTGGGTCGAACTGATTAGAAAAAAAAAAGAAAAGGGTGCACTATGAACCAGAAGCCTTAGAGCTCCGCGATATAGATTGAGTAGTCCTTTTTCATCACAAGTTACTGGTTGTCACATGTAATATTTAAGCAGGTTAAGATAATTATTGTATAATATTATCGTTAATAACATTTTTTATTCTTATAAAAGCTGTCCCGGCGAACTTCGTACAGCCTCACAATAAATAAATAGTTTAGTTACACCAATTTGAATCGATTTTAATCTTACTTGACGGAACGTACGTTATATTATGTTTGATAGGTAATTAACATTGGACACTGCGATGTTAGCGCAGTCTGTCGGATCCAATGTGAAATGTTCTAAAATCAATAACTACTCACAAATTGTGAATCTAAACCATTCTCAAGTCCCTTTGACTACACTCAAAAAATTTCATCAATGTCGGTCCAGTCGTTTAGGAGGAGTTCAGTGACATCCACACGCAGACAAGAAATATATATATATTAAGATGTATTTTATGTTTTCAGTACTTGAGTGAAATGTATGTTTCTTTTTTTTTGTGTCCCGAAATGACCGAGTAAAATACTATTGTAAAATTTGCATCATTGTTCGTAGAAGCATACTCACCAGAAATAAAGCAACCAAATGTCTTACAATTTGCGATTTATTTGATGAAAATTATATTTAATAAACATTACGTTAAAATTATTCACAATGACTTATTGTGCGACGGTTAATCTGCACGACAATTCTTATTTACACGGGTTCGGATGTTATACATAGTTTATACATAAAATGTTTATAAATACCATAAGCGGTTCAAATTTTTTCTATTCAGTCCCAATGCTAATTTAAGGCAAGCTAATGAGTTTATTTATGTATAAGAATTTACAATTTAATGATTATACAAATATTTTTGAATTAATATATTTATTTTTGCTATTGCTTTTCAGCTTCATTTCGGCGGAATCAAGATTGTTTATTGATAACTAAACTATTAACTAAAAAAATCTCATTTTTAAACTTTATCTAGAAATCAATTTCAATGTCAATTACATTTTAGTAATTACTTTCGGCTATCATAATGAAAAAGGCATTATTCACAAATAGCAGATTACATAAAGTATTCACAGAAAGTATCTTAAATACTCATAAAATTTTAAAAAATTTGCAACATCATTTTTTAATTAAATTTTAAATATAAACATCATATATTAACAGTTTTCGTAGGTGAATTATTCTTTCCATCATAATATAAGTAGATACCTACTTACTTGTAGTCACAGTGGAGGAAAATATGTATATAATAATCACTTAAAAGTAGCCTTTACTTGCTTTTCAAAGCGCTTTCAACATGTTATAATAATCATCTAAAGCCGCCAATACCTCATCATTATGAATTTGTCTGTTAATTTAATAGTGAGTAATATATCATTATACTTTTGTTATGATAAACTCATTTATATATACCATATATTTAATACTATGATGTTCATCATGCTGTAATTGCTGCATCTACTTGTAGTCTCACTTTACTTAACTATTAATATTATTAAATTACAAATAAAATAGTAACATACAATGAATGATCATAATAATCATAAGTAGGTACGCATATTTTATAATTTCTGGATATCTTTATCATTCATGGTACCTACATTTCATTATTTCATTCAAGGTGCAGCAATTTTGTTTAAACTGACTTAGGTACCTACCATAAGTCTTAGTAATATGTTGGTTTTTAATGAATACCTACTTATATTTTACGAATACCTACTATTTCAAAGCGAAAGCATGTTTCTAATCTATGAAGAGAATAAAGCTTATTTATCTTTAAACCGTAGTGAAAACATCTCTTATCTGCGTTTATAAATAATACGCAAGTAACGAAATCCAGAATGTATTTAATACTTAACAATAACTATTTAATTACATTTCAAATATAAATACTGTAAGGTAAATTAGTATGGCCGATGATTTTCTATTAGGCAGGTACATAAGTACAGAAAATTGTGCGAAATTAAAAAAGTTCATTCGATTTGGGCTATAAAAAACATCTATGTACCTAATATGTAAGTATAATTTGGGCAAAAATGGGTGTCTCACTTTACCGTAAAAAACTAATACCCAGTTTTTATGTAACACAATTTAATGAGTAAGATAAGTACAGGCGTTGATAGCAAGTAGTGAACAGAAATACGTATATATTTTCATATTTGTGAATAATAAATTCCGTATTCCCATATTCAGCTGTTAACATTTTAAAGGATGTTTATAAATGAGAAAAAGAAATTAAGAATGGGTTATTGCATTGAATTAGGGAATCACAAAATATCTAGATCAAATCCGAACTTTTAGGGTTCATATCAACACACAGTAAGTTGAATACCTATGTCTATCATATAAATGTTGTGTATTATAATAACGAGTAATTATTTTTTATCTATACATTATACATATATAATGAAATTCAAAATATTTGAACAAATTATTTATCTCACTAATGTCTTTTCGTGCGACTTATTTATATAATTACTTAATTAATTACCTACTGGCCACTTATCCATATATACCATCCTATAATTAAAATGGTAAACCGACTATTAATTAAGCAGAAACAATACTTTTGATTATAAAATTCGTAGAATTAAAGCAATTTGTACGTTATATTTCATCCGAAATGACCTTCATGAAAGTGTATATAATACTTATATTGCGGTATTTACTTTGTCAGCAGGTTTAAAAATCGTAAAACGATGAAGTAACTCTATAATATCGTATTATTTATTTCATAGGTCTTGTACTGGCAGGTTGCTTCTTGATTTGTTGAGCAGTGTTAATTTAGATTGGAACAGAGGTACCGGTTTTTCGAATGTCGGAAAATTTGGTTATTAAGGTAAGAGTTTACTCAAACACGTAATTTTTCTATCTCTAGGTCTATAAGAAAAATTATTTACATAAGGCTTGAGCTTTACAACTCATTTATTGAGTGGGATTAACATTATTGCTAAATATTTCCATTATCGGGGACAGATTAGGAGAATAATGTAAAAGAAGTGTTTTACTATGATTCCTGAGACCAATTATGTTTAAAAATATTATTCAGAAAGTTTGATAAACAAGAATTGTATATTTGTACATATATATATTTAATGCAATGGGGATTCCACAACCAAATACGTATTTGTAAATAGCAAAGGAAGTAGAAGGATCATTGTAACATATTTTTTATTATGTAGGTCATCATTTACATTATACAGGATCTTTCAATTGTATACTTAGTCAGACTTTCTGCAAAATAATGATGAAAGTAATCTAATGCACTACATATTTAAAAAAATCATAAATAGCATATATTACAATTCCTCATGTAGGTACATGCATAAATGCAAGTTGAAAACCGATAATAAGGACTGCATACTCATGTGTTTAAATAAAGTTCACCTACTAGTGTTATTTTTTCACTGTACAGCATTAATGTGTGTACCGTGTTTGTGTGTTTATGTTAAGTTACAAAATACAGTATGAATGAGTTACGAGTACGCACATTCTAAATATTGAAGCAGCGTTTTTACTTACTTAGTCCGAATGGTTAAAGCGTTTTAAGCTTTCATATCCTTAGATTCACGTTTGTTTTTAATTTGCTTTAACAATGTAACTATGCTAAAAGGTTTACTAAACATGAGTAAGCAGACAAAATGTATATTACGAAAATAAAACAAAAGTAATTTTCATATTAATTATACTTAATTTTATGGTACTTTTAGTACCTACATATTATAAATTGAGACGCTAAGTACAGAAAATCATTATTGTACTTGTTTAAGAATTTTCCAATACAAATTCAAATGCTTTGTTATTACAACTGAATTTATCTGTTTCCTTAGTTTAATATCCGTTTCAGCGACAATTTTAAGCGCCACTCGTTTCACTCATCAATAATATTATAGTAATAATATATTACGTTCATTTAAAAACATATTTATATAGTACCTATTAGTAAAAATATATTAACAAAATATATGAACAACAGAAAAACCTTTAATTTATCCTATTAAAGATTACAGTAGGTACCTAAACAACAATGTCATAATATTGTTTATGAAAGGGCAATTCAGATTTGCTGTACTAAATAACTAATGGGCATAAAGGCCCGTTATCTTAAAGTATTCACTGCAATCAATAAATATCTGAATATCAACATATTTGGTTATCTCTCCGGAGTCTTATGAATATTTTAGATATTCTCTAAATTTTATAACGTTTCATCAGATTACTACATTTTTCGGAACATTTTAACTTTGAAGTGCAAACAGAACAACGCAGTTAAACATTTACTAGAACTTTCTACCGCCTGTGACGGCTCAATAATGTAATACCGACAGGTGAAAAGAGCAATAACAGTTAGTGTTAACTTGACATCACGACAATACCACCACTTTACTTTTTCGTATCCTAAAGTACACAGTGTAATGTACCTACATACTAGTAACAAAGCGTTACTATTAACCTAGTGTTTACCAAAATTATGGAATTGTTTTACCATTCTCAATAGACATAATTACGTGTAGGTATGTATATAAAGACACCATTAAGGCCTCGGCTCTTTACTGCAGCATCACAATAAAATATGTTATGATTGAACTATAATTGGGTAGAAACGCATTAAAAGAAGCAAGTAATTTCTTATAATTTCGACTTTGGATGAAAGATAATTATAGCTATATGAGTATTGGATAAATCGATGGATAGTTATTTCACAATTCGAAGAATATATTACATATCTATAAACATTTTATATTTTAGATACAAACAAGATGTATAACAAGCACGGTGTAAAGACTTTAAGTAACTATATAACGAAGTCAATAATATAATTAGGACTCTTATAAAGCGAATGATATGTTATTTTATCTTATATTTTAGGTACTATAAAACACCACAACAAGAATTAAATTAGTATCACTTCTTTATTTATATAAATATATACATAATTTCCATTTTTAAGGGAATGGTTATAATATTCAATTAATAGAATTTAACAAACAATAGACTTTCAACAATTGATAATATACTTTTATGTTTGTAATTTGTAATGCGTTCGGCTACATTCTATAAACTTGTTACTGATAAGTGTTAGGCCTATAATGCAGATAACAATGTATCTAAATAAAAACTTTACTTTAGGGATCTGTTTCTATTGCATAATTACTATTTAAGAAATTTACTGCGTTCATTCTCATTAAAATTATAAAATGTGTAGGGAGTACATATATGTATGTATATTACTGCTATACACGTTATTTGTAATCTAGATAATAGTGAATAGTATGACATTGTTCTGATACCTGGAGCTGAAAAGTAAGAGAAAACTTGAACAATCCTTTCTTACTGTTTTACGTAGGTACCTAAAGCTGTGTGCACGTCTCAATTAAAATATCGACAGTCAACAAGAATAAGGACGGCTGTGGGGATTATACATATTACATTAATTTATCATTAGTCTAAAACGACTAGTTAGGTACCTACATACACAATCTTTTTATCATAATACACATCAACACAATTTGAAACTAATAGGTACAGTAACATGGTTGTTGTTGTAAATAGCCTTTATAATGTTACATATGGGCAATAATTTTGTTATATTTATTTAAAACTTATATTTTTAAGCATATGGTATATATTTTAACGCTCTTTAAAGCAACTGCTCATAACTTCTTTAAAACATAATTACCTAATATACTGATATATACATTAAATACAAAATAAACCGCGGTAAATTAATTTTATTTGTAATTGTAAGTATTCACGGTAATTCGTCGATTTTTATTTTCAATATGTGTTACCAGAAGTACGACTAGACTTAAAATATTAGGGGATACCGAAAACAACTCAGTTAGTAATTAATGTATCTAGGTATGTCTGTATATCTAAATTACCAGTTAGATTTTATATCAAGTTTATATCGTACTTAGCACGACGTTTATTAATACACGAGCTAATACTTTTTAAGGAATGCCAAAAAGATACAATTGCAATGAAGTAGTTGTATTTCACGTAGTAGGTATACGGGATCATGATAATATACTACATATATTAATTTTAAAAGCACAGCCAAAACTTCTTTTCTTAAGAGGTACCGTTAAAAAATATGTTGGATATAAAATCTATATTTTCAAAAAAGTTGACTCGTTGGTCCGCTTTTTGACAAGCAAAGGCATTAACGTCGATGACAATTAAATTGAACATGTCACACTTAACTAACGATAGGTAACGGAAAAAACATTTTATTTCACATTCGTTAAAAAGGACCGTAAATTGTTAAACATGGTATTTATTCTGTGAATTTATTTGTAACGATGTATTACTGGTAATTTTTTGTAGTTAGATATTAAATATGGACATTTTTCACTAGAAGCCATTTATTTTGGCACAATGTACCTAGGTACTATATCTGTAGGTAGTTTAAAAAAAAAGGTTTTTTTTTAGTTTTACCAATTGTATTATGTCTGTATCAGAATAACGTAAGGTTCCGGTACATATTATATTGTACTTCAATCGGAACTTCAGATTTTGTATTGTAACAGTAAAAGTTTAAATAAATAATTTATTCCCAAATGGAAGCAGTTATGCTTTATACCTTTATTAATTTTTCATACAAGTATTATAATAATTATTATATTTTATTTCAAATTTTTAGTAATAAACTATACAAAGTTATTTGTCTTTTGTAATGTTCACGATCGGTACTAATACCAAACTTAACAAATCGGACGTTAATATATTATCGAGCTTTATTTAGAGGGCACGTTAAGCAGTCGTTAGAGATAAAACCGTAAGGAGATAAAACCTCGTACTCGGGTGCTCGGTACTCGGTACTCGGGTGGCTTCAAACATACCTTGCGTTCGCTAAATCTTAACACTATCAATCCCATGTCAACCACAGTGGTTGACATTAGTAGTGGCAATTTTATGGGTTACAGGCAAGTATGTCACAATTAGTGTTAAGAATAACTATGCAAACCATGTAAAATATAAACACACTTGTCACACGTCCCGTCATAACTCAATGCATATTCGTGACATAGGTAACGTGTTTTACGTATTTATACTTATCATTAATTTATTTTAAGCCTGTTCTATAAGCTTGTAATGTGCTTGCTACTATTTACTCATATGCAAGGCCTGTTTTTTCTACTGGTACAAGCTTACGAAAAAATAGGGTGATCTCGTACGACAGTAAGTACATCAAAATACAACGTGATTACATTAAACACACCTCAGACTTTATATAAAATAAGTACTACAGGCTTGAGCTTCAGATAATATTACTTAATGATAGACGATGTAGCGTAATGTTTTTATACAACACAGTATAACGCACCACTTTATTAATGTAACAGTAAACTTAAAGGATATCACAACAGATGTGTGTGTAAATGAATAAACTAGCGCTATAGTGATTTCTCTTCTACGTATTTATTATAAAATTCATAACTTTAGTTACCTTACTAATATACTCGTAACACAACTTTAAAAAATACAATTGGACTGTCGAGGTTTGAAATAGAATTCCGTATCACGAGGACAATGAGAACACTAAATATATTATTAACCTTGAATGACACTTCTGGCGCATCACTTACTCGTCACATATCTCATTATCAAGACAACGAGTACAAAACCTTAGTGCGTTTCGACGTTATTGATCCCTCCTTATCCTATCATAAGATTTTTTTCAATCCTTGAGATACCACCGTAGCCATTCAGTATTGCTTCGAAACTATTTCAAAACCTTTAGAAAATTCACACATATTTATTGCTCTATCATCAAAGTCGCATAACACCTGAAAGCTGAGTCTTTTTGCGTTTAAATTTTCCCTAATGTCTATATATTGACTTAAAACAAATTCTATGAGTACAATCACAATTTCTTAATTAATATCATCAAAAATATCTCGATAGATACGTGAATAGCTTGGCCTTACATGCTGTGACAAAATAGGAGTTACAAAATATAAAGATATTATCATTGTCCATATACACGAAGCTTCCGTAAGCTACATATCATAAATAGTAGAGTCAGCATTAAGAGAAGGCCTTGTAGTGGATGAAGAAGAAGATAAGAAAGACGGCGTAGGCAGTGGGGAAAGTGATGCGGGCGATCACGTCTATTGTCTTCGCCACGCGGATTGGGTGCGGCGGCTCCTTTTTGCGAACCTGGACGAAACATGGCTGAAAGAAATTATTTTGCAAATAAATGATGACGGCAAACCAAAAAATACTTCTCTGCCGTGATTATGTGTAATAGTAAACTACTCGCTACATTTTTACTATTTAATGGATAACAATATAGGTACGATGATTTCTTTAACTTAGAGGGTATGGAGACATCGAAATCTATACGCGATAAAAGGAAATTGTGTAGTGAACCATTTGGTATTTTTTTGTGATAACATATTGGGCATAGTTAAGTTTTATTATAGTTAAGGCTGAAAGTTCCAAAAAAACGACGAGTTTTTTCTTTGTTTTTTAATTGGAATGGACGTAACTTCATATAAGATCATGGAAAAAATTTGAAAACAGTTTTACTCATTTCTAAGAAATGCTCACAGTTGACCAAAAATTTGTCTGTGCCAAATTTTTTACAAAAAATAATCAAATGGTTCAAAAAATAACTTTACTTTATCTCCACTATAGTATCTCGGTTAAAAACCCTTGAGTAGCTCAGACACTGAGTTATTATTTTGTAACGGTATTATTTTAGGGAAAAAAAATGCGTGGAAATGAGAAAAGCTTACAAAATATTAAAATTGTAATTAAAAAGCCTCGAAATAAAATGAGTAAAATCTTTGACACTTGATAGTATATAAAGAAACAGACCTCAGACACTCCACCATTGTTCGCAGTATGAGTGCAGGAGCCAGGAGCTGCGGTACATGCTGTACATGTCACTAAATCAGCTGCACCAGTTGACTCTCGTTTTTTATCGCCCTGCAGTTATTATTATTGAATGATAAGTATTACTAGAAAATTAGTCGTATAATAAGCTTTTTAGTCGCTTCAAACTATCTGGCTAATTGATGTATAGCTGGGTTAGTGACCCAAGAATTAATTGGATTAAAATTTGAAATTGTTATAAAAAATGAAACAAGATATTAAACAGGTATAACAGAAGACTACTTACAGGCTGTAGTAATCCGAAGATGCATTAAAACAAAAAATATGCGTTAGTTTTTCGTGATATCATATCTGAGATGATAGTAGGGTGGTTGAAAATGGTTGGTTCGAGCGTTTCAGTGATATCACTTACGGCACCACTAGTTTCCGGCTGAGGCGTATCTGATTTAGTCCAATGAAGAAATGCCATCGCCTCCTAAATAATGAATATATATTTAATGTAGCTGAAGCTAGCATGTACCTTCAACGAGGGCGATAGAAGCTGCATACAGTTAGAGGTTAGAAATACTTTGATGACCAATAAATCAAGCATTACTTTTATGCTGATAATGAAAACACTGTATTCCGATGAATGACAATTCTGTTTACGACCTTCATCGTTTTATATAATTTTCATTTCCTGCTTTGATCTATTGTATATAGGTATACAATACTTGTTTTATTTTATATGTGTTCTTATATCTAATGCAGTTGTAACTGTACTGAAACTTGAAAAGAAATATCTTGCTCCATCAAAAGTTTTTTTATAAACAATGCTATATGTGTGATTAATATATGGAAACTTTTGTGAAGCGTACTGTGGAAGGAAGGTATTTTAGTTAGGTACTTATATGAAATTTTTAATATGAGTACCTACCTACTTACAAAAGATATACTTACGTCTACAAATGCAAACATTATTTGCGAAAATGTCTACTACTGTATTCTTTTTGTAGTAGTGGTTGTGTAAATTTTGTACAGAATGTATTTGCGTCACTTTTATTAGACGTGTGTTAACTACGCTGATATTGTTCTAGATTCTTACGTATAGGTTAATCTTAACATTATATTGTAATACATACTAAATAAGGATATTTCAAGAATATTACAAGAAGAATGTTAATGACAGTGTAGCTGCAAATATGCCTAGGGGTCAGCGCCCCCAGGAACGAAAAAATAAATAAAATCACGGTGGGAGAGGTTATTTTAATTATAATAGTATATAGACGTATTTGAGATTGAGTTTAGATTGTTAATAGATTAATCGCTTCGCCGCCAATCCGTCCGTCGGCGATGACCCATTTAAAATTCACATTAAAAAAAATGATAATACAACTGTTACTCCAACACGTCGAAGGACTAAGCATTATGAATTACATCAACAAAGTACATGGAAATAAGGCGTGCTTGTGACGCTTGCACATATGGATGTAGTTGGATCAATGTCTCTCGTATGTATGCGCACTCACTCCCACTTTGTAAAATATAGATAATAGTTGTTTTACCCGTAGTAGGTAATTTCTTAAACGAACATTTTCTACTTCCGTATCTTATAATGCACCAAAACAAAGGTAGGAACCTAATAAGTTTGTATACTTTTCAAAATTATGTATTATGTATTATTTAGTAAAGTTTCGTCGTGGTTATAACTTTTCAGGTTTATTTTAGTTTTCAATATGTGTATAATATAACAATTAAAATAATACCAACCAATTCGGAGACCACTTTGAGGCGCACTTAGCCTGAAGTAATAATGGTATAAAGTAATGATGCAATGTAACGACACGAATTAACTACAATTTATTACATTAAAGTATGTAGATAAGGCAATACTACTAATGTATAAAGTATTAATATAACACAGCTGATCTAATTTTTATACTACAACATGCATTCTTGAACGTAACCGCAGTGTTTCTGAAGAGGTGGTTGCATACAAAGTTCTAATATTCTGTTATATTCCTTTTCGAAGTTTACAACTTCTGAATATTTGGATTTTCTGCATCTAAACAAGTGTTTACATTGTATTTATTTGCTATGAAACGCATATTCGCGCCAAATCAAGAAATATAACAGAATCATAATGGGACGGTGCCAATGAATATGGCGAATGTTCTTACCAAGGGGCTGGCCAGTATAATGCCAATTCTGCTGAGGACTGCGGGCAGTCGCTGCGAACACATTATACAGACAACTTGTTCACTCGTGACAAATGGTCTACTGTGTGCTAGTGAGAACACAGACTAGATTGTTGTGGCCAGATAAACACTGATGACGATTACAATGATTTCCGAAGGATCACAGATCCGTTTTATATTTTGTTCGTTTTGTTATAATCTTTGCAATGTTTTCTAAATATCTTTTCTTCTATCACGCAAATTAATATTTACGTAAATAAGGGTGGGTATAAGGACGTTAGGTAAGGGTAACTATGGCCACACAAAATAGTCTTAAATTTTCCCGATGAATTGAAATATCAGTGTTCTTATTAATGAAATTATCTGGCCTACCCACTGAAACAAAATAATAAAGGATGACGTGCAATAATTTAGATAGTAGGTAGGATAAGCATGCTGCAAATAGAAAGGAAATCAATAACAGAAATAGGGTTATAATTCATGCTGTATTGGTTATTGTAAATAAATATTAAAAGAAAACATTGCAAAGAGTAAAGACAGAAAAAAAGAGACATTCACGGAGGAAGTTAAAATACATAACAATCCTGAAACTGGTAACGGCTCACCGTTCAACACCATTAAAAAAAAACGGATAATTGATTTAAATATTAAGTTCCTTCGTGAATCAATTGCAAATAACCGTTTTTCAAGTGCCTCAATAAACATGTAAGACTCATAAGAGTATAAATATAAATTTACACCATAAAATTTCCACTTTGAAAGGTCAATATATATCTGGATTTGTCGAATAAAAAGCTGTCAGTATTTTTATAGGTAGATTTTGAAAATATTATTTACACACAGAGTTAACGACAGTAAAATAGTAATGGTGTGATGTTTTTTTACATTTCATTGCAAAATGATATATTTATCAATACGATCACCACATAATATTTATTAAGCCAATAAAGGATGTAAATAATTTGTTGCAGGGTGCATATTGTCCGCTACGATGCGTTGCTAAAAGGGGTAACACTGAGTACACGCAAAAATTATCAAACACGAACGAAGCTGGTATGAGAATGTATTGTTCACCTGAGTGACCGGATTCTCTCCAGGTCTGTAGACCACGTTGTGTAGAGGTCGTTTTCTGCCAACATAATTGACGCACACGAACTCTAGTAGGGAGGCGTAGATGAAGCACATGCATACGCCGTCCCACACGTTCATCGCCGTCAAGTTCGACACCACTGGCAGCGTCGAACGAAAACCGTTGGACGTGGTAAAGAAGTTCAACATTGTGGTTACACCTGGATTTAGAGTAAGCATCGTCATTGGCGGCAGAGGCGTCTCTTGTCTACGATCGCATGTCACTTAAGGGAGCATCTTGTAAATTAGCATTTTTATTCAATTACATAAATATGTGACACTCCAGATTTCATGACTGCTCTATGTATCGATTAAGTGTATGGCTAGAATTAAACTACATTTTGCTAATTATTTACTTATGTACTTAACAACTTTTTGCATAATGCAATGATGGTTTAAATTGGAGATAGTCTATTATCTCACAATTCCTTAAATTACTTTTACATTATGCTCACTTGTGTAAACAATTATTTTTAATAATTAAATATACCATTAATTATAAAACTGGTTCTTATAAATCATGCTATGTTTTTACATGCACTACTTAAGTATAAAATTTAATTGAGTATATTGATCAGGTATACATTTGCTGTACCAAAGCTAAAGCATCTAATCTATTACAAAATAAATAATAACTTTTGAAAGAAACTTTTTTGACAATGAATATTAAATCGCATGTAACTAAAATAAGTAAAATATCAGAAGTAATTTGATATTAAACTTCATAAGGAAAAAATAAACTGATGAATTGTTCTTAATGATAAGCGAAACTAATAATGACACCAACCTATCATTACTCTAGCGGGCACTGCATTCCATTCCAGCCAAAAAGTAATAAACGATGATGTCACCAAAATGATGCCCGGAATGAAAACTGTGGTGAAGTAAAATGATCTATCCCGTGTGAAGATGAGATCCACTTTGAGGCAGCTGTAATTACCTAAAAATATCAAGCAGATTCTAAAAAAATATATGGAGTAAGCGCTGGTGAATGTGATTGGTTGGCTGTGATAGAATCTAATTTATTTACATTGCCAACGGGAAGCGAAGGTAACCTGCAAAAGTAAGGAGTTAGCGTGTTATATTGACAGCCCCAGAAACATCTATGAAGACAGAAGATGCATTGCAAGACCGAGAACATTCCAATCGCCATCCATATTTTACCTATCATGGAACGGGCTGGTACCGCGTTCCATTCCAGCCAAAATGTGATGAAGGAAGAGGTCACCAGAATTATGCCGGGAATAAAAACTGTGGTAAAGTAGAATGCTCGGTCTCTCGTAAAAATTAGATCCACCTTTAGACAGCTGTAGTTACCTGTGAAGTGAATATACTCCGTAAATTTTGAACAACGTACAACGTGATACGTTCTCATCATTTTTTGCAATATAATACTGACGTTGCATTTTGTTCGTGTTTAAAAAAGTTGGTATAGAGCCCGAGTAAATTGGTGCGATGGTAAATTCCAAGTAACTCCGTTCAGTGGCCTTGTAAAACGATCCTTTTTATTTACACTGACTAAAACAGAAATCAGCAACTAATATAACTACCATTCCGTATGTAAGAGTAACGCGTGTTGTGTTGTGTTTCACAGATGCGTACGAACATACCTACGGTAGTGTTATGGGTTTGTCTCGATATGAACTAGCTATTTATCTATCACGTGCATTCAAACAAACGTGCACAGAACTTGCCAAGACGAGTAATGATTGAATAAAGGATGATCGATGAAGTGTAATGGATACCTCGGTGTTGTCATATTATTGCTTTTCACCGGAATTTTATTTTGTTTGTCGTGTTACTACACAACAGCGCATTTACTCACACATAAGCGGAGAATATATTTTAATTATGAAGACACCGGATTCAACTGACTGTCGTCCGGTGATATTCAAGAAGGTACCTTGCTCCTCAAAGCGTCTCTGGCAAAGATTACATGTCAGCTCTTCATCGTCTTCGTAAAGTGACATACCATCAGCTGCTTGGAAAGAGTTGAAGAACAAAATTCTTACAATCAACGTTTATCTTTGTATACATTTAAATTCTCAGTAGAAAATTGTGTGAATATAACTGAGGTGCAATGTTCAATGTATGACACAATTACTGATGGATGAACATGCTGTACTCTCTACTAGCTATTATAACCGATAACGTCACTAGAAGCGTCTACTACTCAATATCTGATGATAATATCGGTATTATGATATTTACGTAAGTACACAATTCATTAAGTACTTATAATGAAGTTGAAATAAAAACTTTTACACAAATCAAGACCAAGCTGAAAAGAGTTAATCAGAATATTAAATAAGTCGTAAAAAAACGTTGGCCCCCATCTTGTGCAAACTATAACATAGTGCGGGTTTAAACTATAAGAGCGCTGGCATGGGCATAGCTACGGAATCAAACGTCTTTCTGCCTACACAAAAGTCAGATTGTAGAACGGGATGTGGCTTAATTAAATAAAATGTATTATTTATTATTAAAAAAAAATGTTTAGACATTTTAATAAATGCTATGACTTGTATCGTTGTTCAACTTTAGTACGTAATATTATCAATTTATTGATCCATAACGTTCTGTGATATTTTATATTCATCGAGTCTTCAACATTTTAATTTATCGCTAAGAACGTTACAGTAATACACTTTGTGAATCTGACACGACAAACAACATAAGCTACGCCCATGATCACTTGAAATGCTGATCTACACATCCCGATTAGATATACAAAATTGATGATATCACTGATGTAACAAGAAGCGATGTTGATGTGATATATAAACTAAGTGAACGTTACCTCGCCAGCTGGCTTTGATCGGGCACGGAATAGTTTGGTTCTGAATTAGATACGCATTGAGAGTCGTGAGAGAAGGCGATTTGCGAAGTGTGTCTTCGTCGTTCTTCCACACGTAAGTAATGGCCGATTGCTCGTACGATACTGAAATGAGATTATAGTACGTGTAAATTACTTGTAATAGAATTTTGCAACTGATATTAAAGCGCACACTTAATTTTATGTCTGTTAAGAAAAACACGGGAGATAAACAAACAGGCTCAATTGAACACCGTTACTCGTATAGCAGTAGTTAACTAATTACAATTATATTACAACTATTTAGATGCAGAAACATACAAATAGCAATAACATAGTTACCTTTCCAACAGCTAAGCGTGCGTATCTAGTAGGTATACGTTTTACTCACTACTTTCTAAGGCAAATGAACACAGTGGGTCATCGAAAGGAAAAATGTTGAGCCGCCCCTGACAGGACAGGATGAGATGTCGTCGCATTAAATAGTTGATTGTTCCGTTGCGGTATATACGCAACGCGAAATGCATCGGTATGATTGGATCCTGAAATACCATGACTGCTGTTTTCAACTATTATCACAAGCATTTCTATATGACTAGTATGTAGGTATTTCTAAAACGGGTAACATCCAATTCTGTAGGTGATATTTATTAATGTATTACCAGTCAAACGTATACATGCGACTCATTCAACGTTATAATAAATATATGCAATTGAATATTACCCGCATAAAAGAATTTTTAATTGAGATAAGACAGATTTGTCTAGATAATTATAGAATACAATGTCATTTACAATACTCATACATTCAGTCTACATTTTAAATAACAACAGTTCACGTTTTGTCTAAAAGAACACTATTTATCTATTACGAAAGGAAATATTTTTTTACTTGTTACTGACCTTGAAGTCACCATGCATGATAAAGTACGTATCTGGCAACCAAATATCCTCGTGGTGGTGTATTGCGTTTAAAAAATCGTAATGAGACTGATTCGAATACCGCAAACGAGGATCGTACCACTGCTGTTGAAGTAGAAACTCGACTTCGTATTTCTGAAATATCCAATATTGCTTGATTGTATTGGTTATTTGTAGTAAAAAAATGATATGACTGTTATTTCTCTAAAGCAAAACTTTTTTAATTACATACTTAAACTACTTGCGCATTTCCGTAGCATGTTACCTACAACGACGTAGCGCTACGTAGCATAGCTACGCGTTAAATGTGAGCCTTACAGCATTACAACCTTACAGCTGAAATGTCTAGTAAAATAGAGCTGAAATAGTTATGTAGACAACTTTCTAAATACATGTTGTGTTAATGACATATCACTCGTAAAATTGCATATTTTTATAATAAAATAAATATATTTAATGTAACACAAATATGTTAAACAGAAATTATTGCAATAGATGTACTCATTTGAAGTATACTGGACAGATATTGAAAATACTTACAAGACTAGATTCGTCGGGAGATGCTAAACTAAGAAGTAGCACGCTAACGTTTACGGTTAGCACACCTGGAAAAATATACAGAATATATAATAATGGTGTACATAACTTTTTATAACATTCATACATACTCAGGAATACAAGGAAAGAAAATTACAATGCAACTGAAATGGGATAGTATAAAGTAAGCTTTTGTACATAAGGGAATTTATGAACATAAACCATCGAAGCGTCATTCATGACAAATACAAGGAAACAATACACTCACGGCTATTAATCATGCTTCAAGGAATAAGAAATGTGCTACATTATTCAGTATGTCAGTTGTCTAGAAAGTTCTATTTAAAATCAAAAAACAATATGTATTACTTTATACTGCTTTTTCACAGTAAGGATAGTACTATATAATGTACAATTAAAAGACACGACAAGTTTAAAGAAAACGGCAGATCCGACTTCACAGGTATCATTTACGGCTATTATGTTTACTAGACAAGTGTTTAATGTTCGTGAAAAGAGAAAAACATAGAAGACGGTGAAACAATTTAGGAATGAGGTGGTAGCTGCCATGAACATTTTAATATCTTTGTCGTTTATGCGATACATATTTAAAAAACTTAGTATACTGTACAAAAGTTTACGGTGTGCTATTACTACAACATTCAGAAGAGTGCTGACTAAAACCAAATGAACATCATACCAGTGGCTGAGGCATAGAAAGGCGAAACAAACAGGTGGATAGATGTAAAGCAAAGATCCATCTAAAATTAGGTACATATTCTAAACATATATGTTCGAAAATAGTGCAAAGAAGATATTGCGGTGGTACGTATAACACTACAATTTGCTTGAATAGGATTTCTCTTTTCATAAACATAAAACACAACGCACCACGATTGTGCGATCGAGGCCGAAGAGAGGAAAGTCCGACAGTATTTTGTGCCAGAGAGTCGTTCGGGGATGTTAAACCACAACAGAATTCTGGATCTGCAATATTATATTACTTCGATGATTGGGTCTAGGAAATCTCTTTCTGCATGTCGTAAATTTTATTTTATACTCGGGACATCGCTATGAATTTTAAATATAGAAATAAAAAAATGTTATCCGTTTAATTCAAATTATATTTACCGTCTACTGGTGGAAGCAGTCTTTTGTCGTAGCGGGAGTTTTTGAGAAGGTTGTCCAATATTTCTTTATCCGACTTCCCCGCTGCAAAGCTAACAACATATGTAACATTTTAGGTTTTGGTTAAAACCTTTTTTTAATTGAAATTACAGTACAGTTTTTTTGGAGTTGAGAATTAATACAAATAAAAATTTTTGGTGTTTCTATTAAATTTATTTCTAATTAATCTTTTACTGCACGTTAGGATGTATAATTAATTAACAGCAATAGTTTTTTTAAGATCTTGACGATAATGTACTAAACATTGTATTTTATTATATTACAATTCTTAAGCGCAGATAAATTCTATGTGAGATGTTTGTTGTGATCATTCATTCATAATTTATGAGAATCGGGATAGGAACCTACTTTGCATTTACGAATAATTTATCAATGTCGAATGTCATTACTGGATTCAAAGTGTTGGTACATCGAGTGGGAAACTTCGTATTGATTTTAGATTAGTATTATTGTACTTCCCCTGATAAGATATGTAGGTACATAAAACATGCAGGCATCAGGAAATCTAATCTTTATTTTTATTTTGCCATGTCATGAATACATTTTATCGCAATCTTCCACCATCTCCATGGGGTTGTTTGGTAGAGAATGCCGTGAGGCAATAAGTTCACCTTTGTATTCTCCTAGGTTATATAATGTAAATAAATAAACAAACAATAAATGGATATTCTCAAAAATATTGTAAGTACATATAATACTTATTTACCTATTGTCAAAACGCTTATATGTACGAATATTTCCCAAACCTTATACTCCGAACTTGAAAGAAACTTTACTTACTGACAGGACTTACAGAATTTATGTTTTACATCATATTCGGTAAGATAAACGATTTAATCAAAAGTTATGAGACATTGTTTCGGGACTAGCGGACTGTAGAGCTGATGTTTGGAATGAGTACTTGTATGGGTGGCTAAGTAATAAAGCTACTTTTTGCTGATACTGCAGATAATTTTCTTTTTCATTTATAAACATTAAATTATGTATGATTTAAAATATGATTGCATTTGGATATGAATATATGATAAATCCTAACAAACGTCGCCTACGACCTATTGTAAATAAAACAAATATTCATATTATTAATATTGTTGTCTGGATATCACCATACTTAGTGTTTATGCAGGTACTAGATATATTAAAAGTAAATATATGAAAATTATTATTCATAAGTTATTGTGAAATTACATATGCATGTAGCGCGGGAAGGTCTATAAATGGAGCGAGGAACTTTACGCTCCACTGGTCGTGTACCGGTCATAGCGTTATGTCCACTTCGCCGCCTGTCAGTCGCCCTTTACACTTTTACTCATTTGTGCCATACGTGGGCTATATTCGTACGAAAAATCCTCAAACATGGTCACGATAGAGCAACTCGCATTGACAAGATTTTGAATTTAATCCTGAACGCGATTAACCTTGTAATCTTTAAACATAATAGGTACTTGATGTAATAAACGTTTTGCATCTTGCAGAATATGGAAGAGCGATTTAAATAAAGTGCATAAATTCTTACATGTCGGATGTTAGCGCAGATACTCTGCTGAGCATAAGGACGAAGGCCACGGCGCGTCCCACCACGCATGACCAACCCATATTAGGACATCTAAAAACACAAGTGTAATATTTAATTACGTGAAACAATTGGGTATAAATACAGGTGAGATAAGCAGTGTACAATACCAACTATGTTTACTTATTTCTGTACTTTATTATAAAGGGAAATTTAAAGGATTTCTTTTGAATAGGTAGGTATCATATATA